>JALMQS010000353.1:6707032-6720824 GCA_024734495.1 Forficula auricularia
TTATTTTTGATTTCGATTTACGTATTGCTCACTAAATGAAAAAAATCGCACTTTTTGGCCTCTCGACGAGACCCCTTGTAATTTTTGGCAAAACCGTCACGTGCTAAAATTCAACCTAATTGAATACTACAATTTGTGACTTGAATTGAGTCCATAGGGTTCCGTAGTCTTTACCTGAGGACCCTTTGAAGCCACGCTTGCCCCGAGCGATTACAATACTTTACCCATGCTTTGCATTGGATAAAGTAAAAAAAAAAATATGTGTATGTTATCGATTTTCGTCCACGATTTTTTCCACACCGTTGCACCGATTGAAATGAAATTGAAAACCTACCATTAGTTTAACAAAATGAAGCGCTGATTAGTTTTTGGTACATATCGGTCCACAAACATTAGTACTTTATTTCAGTACTTTTTAGTTTTTCTAAATATCTTGAAAATGACTTAACCAATTTTGATGAAATTTAATATCCTAATTAAGTACCTTGGGGACCACAAAAAAGTTAAATAAAGTTTTTAGTAAAATTATATTTTAATGTACTTTACTCAAGAACATATTAATATTTCAAATGAATTTGGATAAAGTTTAGCAACGATCCGTTGCAGTTTATTTATATTAATGTATTAATAATCGTTGAAGATTTTTTTTATTTCAAATAAATAATTCTATTAGATTAATGATTATTTTGTTAAGAGAGTGAGAAGCAAAGAAGAAACGAGAAGCAAAGTAGGATCAATGCTCTCTTGGTGGTGAGAGAGTGGGAATCGCCGTCTGTCTAACAAGAGAGATAACATTTAAAACTTTCCACCCATTTCCGTATTGTTATTTGAAACTTTTGTATTGATCCAGACCGGAAACGCATATTAAATGATACCCGACTTGGCAAGATTATTATGAATATAGTGAATAACTAATAAATAAATGACAAATTCCACATTAAGATTCTAGTGAAATAGTTTTGATTATTATATGGTAACCATTGCTGAAGATCATGGAGGAATCGGCTTAAAATCAAAAATAGCAATCAATTACCATCTAATACTTGAGGAATAACCAAGCTACATTGCTAACTTTTAAGGAGTTAGGTGTTGATTCTAGGCGAAACATTTAAATATAATAATAAAACTTGAGCAAGATGGGAAGTAGGCTTCACAAAAAGAAATAAAACAAAATTAAGTTTTTAGACTTTTAATAGACTCAATTTTGTTTTATTCCTTTTTTTGTGAAACCTACCTCGCCATCTTGCTCAAGTTTTATTATTAATCTAGATTGCATTTTTTGACCTTTCGATTATTAGTGGTAGCCACTGCTGAAGACATGGAAGAATCCACTTAAAACCAGGTCTTACTTTTGGAAAAAAAAAATATTTTGATAGGTTTTTTAATTAAACTAATTATTAACATTGAATAAAACATATGTGTGAGCCTCGTCCACATAAGATCACATGAGAAGTGAAACTTCTTTAGCCGTAGATGTTATTAAAATAATTTAAATTTCCAAATTTTAATACATTTTATTTGTCATGAAATACATATTAGTGAGTTTTAAAATAATAATTTAAATTACCTAATTTTAATAAATTTTATTTGTAGTGGGTTTTAAAAAAATATTTACCCTCTATTGAGTCATTTCCTCTTTATTGTAACAAAAAAAAAATCAGACAGATACGTAGCTAAAGAAGTTTCACTTCAAAAATAAATCATGTGATTGAATCAAAATGTGTACAAGTGGTGGATTAAATAACAAACAAACTCCCTTACCTCGGATACGATGAGTCACAGAGCTTCGGGATTTGAAACTTAAATTAGTAGAAGTGCCTCGAGATTTTGGCTAAAATCAAAGAACCGGAAATTGATGTTTACTTGAAGATTTTTAGTATTTTTTAATAATTGCTACAGTTATCGACTATCTTAAGTTCTTCAAAGTGTAGGTATAAATTCCAATTAAAATCAGTGAAGAGAGCGAATTAGTCATGTTGCAAAAAAAATTGGCCCCCTTATCTCGGATACCGTGAGTCGCAGAGCTTCGAGATTTGAAACTTAAGTTATCTAGAGGCTAGAAGAAGTGCCTCGAGATTTTGGCTAAAACCGAAGAACCGGAAGTTGATGTTTACTTGAAGATTTTTAGTATTTTTTAATACTTGCTACAGTTATCGAATATCTTAAGTTCTTCAAAGAGTAGGTATAAATTCCAATTGGAATCAAGTGAAGAGAGTGAATTAGTCATGTTGCAAAAAAAATTATCGTCCTTATATCGGATAGTGAGTCGCAAGCTTCGAGATATGAAACTTATGCTATCTAGAGAAGTACCTCGAGATTTGGTCTAAAATCGAAGAACCAGAAGTACATGATTATTTGAAGATTTTTGTTTTTTTCCAATTTCGTCTTTTTTCTGAATTTTTCAAAACGACTTGGGGGAAACCCAAATTGAATTAATGCGAATGAAGAAAATTGGAAAGATGATTTCAAATAAAGGAGAAAATAATGTGAAAGCCGTGTGATGCCCACACTATTTGATTTTTTTTTAATTTTCCAATTTATGGCAGCTACAAAATAGATCACTTGACATTTAGCAGAAATTAAATTTGTTTGCATCAATAATAAAGTTATGTGAATCTTTCAAAACATTCATTTACTTCTATAATTTAATTGAGATACAACATTTTATTAACTTTAGAAATGAGAAATTCAATATTATATACATTATATGAAAAGGGAAGTTTGTTAATTTCGAGTAATACAATACGACTCCTTTAAATGATGACTTATTATTTTCAAACAAACTTATATTACTTCGTACACATAATTTCAATTAGTATGAAATTTACGCGTGTATAATCTCAGAAAATGACGAGCAGGTTCGATATTGTTTGAAAAAATTATACAAATGCATTATATGTATAAAGATGTAAGAACTTTCACATGTCGATTCGAATCAAAATCCTTCTATTCCCAGGTCGATATCAATGTTTCTTATTGGATTTATTTCTCTTTTTGAAAAGGATAAACTGTTGAAAATTATTGGAATAAAACTTTTATTTTTATTTTTATCTTTTTATCACTTAGTACTCAGGGCGAGCTATGCTCACCGGGCGGTCAGAGTGTTGAATTCATTTTTAAATTTTCAATTTTATTTTTTCTTAGATATTTGTGTCTATTAAATGTCTGAAACGTAGAGAAACATCTTTTCCAAGCATGATTTTATTTAAATTTGTTTTAAATAAACTGATGTGGCCATCCACATGACTTTACCACACACCTGGATCCTCTCTTATATATTCAATATTGAATTAAAATAATTTAATTAAATATTTATGAAAAACCCCCCTTCTCTTAATTTTGGGTCCATTATAAATTAATAATATCTCCTTTTAATTATGGGATTATTTAACCGACTTCAAAAAAGGAGGAGGTTCTCCATTCGACTGATTTTTTTTTTTTGTGTGTCTATGTTACCTCATATCTCCGTCAATTGTGAACCGATTTTAATTATTTTTTTGCATTGGGTTCAGTCTAGCTTCCGATTTGTCCGGGTTTTTTTTATTGGTATTAGATCTTTTTTGTTAGGTTTGTTCAGGCCTAACTTCTTTGTTTATGAACCGATTTCGATGATTATTTTTTTATTGGAAAGGGGGTATCTTAAGGATGGTGTCATATTAATTTGGTCAAGTTCTGGTGATATGATCAACTACGAAATAACGTAAGTTTTCAATTCTTATGAGCAAATAATCGAAATTATGATAAATAAAATATTTTATAAAAAAAATTTATAACATTCATTTAAAACCCTCAAACGTTTCAAGAGAATTTCTATATTTATGAATTGAATTTTATTATCATTTTCTGATTCATTCGCCTGAGGCTTTCTCTTGCGAGATGCATGCAAGGTATTATATTAAGTCTCTATTAATAACATCACTAAAAAGAGAAAAATAAAAATAATTTTTATAAAAAAAAAAAATCCGTCTTCAAAAAACTTAAATGCATCAAATAAAATAATAATAACTTAAAAATAGAATAAAATCCACTAAAAGGTATAAAATAATTATCTTATTTAGTTACAACTAAATGACGAAATATTAACATGAAATTACTTTTTGAAGTCGGTGCCAAACATATACATTTTATGGATCGCACTTGACGGATCTTTTACTTAGTACGTTTGGCGGGTTCGCTCGCTTATAAATATAGATTGTTTGGAACCGACTTCAAAAAGTAATTTCATGTTAATATTTCGTCGTTTAGTAGTAACTAAATAAGATAATTATTTTATACCTTTTAGTGGATTTTATTTTATTTTTAAGTTATTATTATTTTATTTGTTGCATTTAATTTTTTTGAGGTCGGTTTTATTTTTTTTTATAAAAATTATTTTATTAGAAATACCAGCTTTGTTTTTTGTTTGAAAATATTTTACCCCCCTCCTTTTATTTTGGTCTCTATAAATTTCACATAGTGAGTCTTTTTCATAAGGTTATATAGGGTTCCTATGCGAAATTTCGTACAAATCGATTAAAATGTCTACAACTTATATTGATAGTTTTATTTTTTGAACTCCCCCCCCCCAATTTTGGCCCCCGAAAAAAATAGCTCTCATTTTTTATTATAGGTTCAGTTTATAATATGTTTCATTTTTCTTGATTTTTAGTTTGAAAATCTTAAAATTTTAATTTTTACTCTCTCTTAATTTTGGGTTCGATTTCAATAAAAATCTAATCAGTTAATAATCTCAATCTAGGGGTGAACCGTGATCGTGTACATCTACTTTCATTTACAAATATTTCCAAAAATTCCAGTAGGTACTTTAAATACTAAAATAATTCCACATATGTAATTCCAAAGACGTGTACACCTAATTCCAATAGCGTTTCACCCCTCGATCTCAATGCAAGAAAACTACATGTGAAATTTCGTTTTGATATTCATATTAGTTTTTGAGCTAAAAACTTGGTAACGTACTATCTAACGTACTAACAGACATTTTGAACAAAATAATTAATATCTCGAAAAATATCATTTTTTCGATGTTTACTTATTAGTGCTTTTTTGTAGACCGAAATTACATGATTTCATACAATTTTTTTTTAATCAAAATATTATATAATCTGCCGTTATTATAGATATTTCGAAAAAACGTAGCAAAAAAACCAGTTTTTCCATCCACGATTACAATTAATACTTGACCATAAAGTAAATGAAAGGCCAACTACATTATTAAATTTTCTTCTTCACAGCATAATGAGACAAAAATTATAATTTTTGTGATGTTGAAATGTGTACGCAGTTTTATTACAAAATTTACGAGAGATAAAACAAAGCTCTAGATTTTCTGTGAATATAAGAAATGCTTGATATCTTTAAACAAATTTCGTAATGTTCTGTCACCTTTTTATAAACTTTTACTGTTTCCTAAGGGATGCGTATTTGAGAAACATTGATCTAATTTAATACAATAGAGATATAAAACGGATGGATTGATATCAGGGCTTGAATTTAAAGAAATTTCATACAATGCTAAAGTTTAAAGAAGATTGATGTATCGTGCAAATTTCTATCCCATGATAATTTTGTTACAAACATTTTTTGAAAGGTTTCAAATAAAAAGATATCAGGCGATATAAAAGTTTTTAAAGGAAAGAAAGAAATTCGCGTGTAACACAAATTACTAAGAAATTACTTATGACAACGCCAGCAAATTATCAGAAATGATTAAGAAAAAAGTGATAAGTGCATTAGGGTGGACCTAATTTTTCGAGCTAAGTATAGGAGACAGGATTTCACCCATCGCTAGCCAATCAGGGAGAGAAGTTAGAGTTCAGAGAGAAGAGAGAATTAAGACCTGTTGTGAAAAAAACATTAATATATTATTAATATATAAACTAATTGATTAATAATATTAATTAGTGTTGTTATCGTCTACGATTAATATTTTTCTTTGTGGCTGGTTATTGAGTACTTGGCTTTGAAATAAAATTAGAAGTTAAATTTTCAAAATGTTTCTACATTTCGCAGTATATTTTTCTGCTTCTTCAGGCAATTTTTAAACTTAATCTCCTCGTAATAACTATATATTCGTTATTATGAGGAGGTTAAGTTTAACAAGCGATCGCAATACTCCACATTACTATAGTCTATAGAATATAAATGTGATGTGTGATGGTAAAAACTGTCTGAGGAAGCAGAAAAATATACTGCGAAACGTAGCAACATTTTGAAAATTTAACTTCTAAGTTTATTTTAAGTCCAAGTATTCAATAACCAGTCACAAAGAAAAATAATATTAATATAAATAGATACAGAGAAACCCCTCAAATCCGAAATCCCGGGAAATATGAACGCAAAAAAGAGAAACTTATTTATTTAGTCATAAGACAATTATGTATATATTCTACATTATAACCTTATTTTACATAATTAGTTGAAAAATTAACAAAGAAGTACAGTTACCATACATAACAAAGTGTAAATGTGTCTACATACTTATGACATTCAGGATTGAAAAACGGTAAAAGAAGGTTATTGAAATTCTTTAGGTTAATCACTTTGCAAAAACAATGAAATAATAATAGAAACACACAAAATTAATTAATCTTTCACTTGATATCAGTTATCTTCAATTGTCGAAGCTGCTTTCGGCTAATTCGAACAAATAGAAATCCGAAAAGGCTAGAGCCCCAATTAGCTCGGATTTGAGAGGTTTCACTGTATATTAAAATATTATTAATGATATTATGGCTTCGAATCGCTACATTTTCAAATTTTGTGTACTCCTAGGAGGTAGGCAAGGCGGTCATAATATTGAATTCACTTGAATATTTTTTTCTTTTGCTATATGTGTATAATAATGGTTGAATGACTAAGGTATTTTAGAAGATAATGTTTATTAGTTTCTTGGACATCGATGTTTTCATTCTTTGTTTTAATTTAATTTAACGTATAACAAAATATAGTAATAGAATAGCGCGAAATTCTAAAAATTTCAAATTTTCAAGTGAGATGCGCCAGTTCTTCAGGTTGTCCGATCGATCTCAAATTTTGTACAAATTGAAGTAGTTTTTAGAGACGGACTGATGGATTGAGTAGATTTTTATGAGACGATCCAAAGTTCAAAAAAGAGAGATAATTATAACTATCTTTTTTATTCAAGGAAGGAAATCCAATGTGACATTCCCCTATGTCCCATCTCTCAGTGGCAGTAACAACATTCTACAGTATTTATTTTAGGAATTCTTTATAGCTGCAGTTATATTAATTTAGTAAGGGTTTAAATAATAGACTTGCAGCTTTCGTTTATTTATTTTTATTTATATATTATACAGTATTTCATTCTCAGAATTTAGTGTAGTGATACTGAGAGAAGAGACAGAAAGGAATATCACATTGGATTTCCTTTACTGAGCTTTCAGACCCTGAAGAAGGAGGGAATAAATCTCCGAAACGTCGGGTTTGAATAAAAAAGATAGTTATAATTATCTCTCTTTTGAATGAGACAATAAAAAAGTGTGTCTTCTGCTGGAATTATAAATTTTTAATTTATTCATACCGAGACTATAGTTTCGAGAGCTTTGCCCTCTTCATCACTGAAGTAGACTGTAATAGATGGATGAAGAGAGAAAAGCTCTCGAAACCATAGTCTCGGTATAAATAAATTAAAAATTTATAATTCCAGCAGAAGATACACTCTTTTATTTTCTCCTTCAATTTATAAAAATTCTACTACTCTCGGCAAAAAACTTTCAATTTATCTCTCTTTTTTGAACATTGGACAAATTATTTTCTTGGCATAACCTAATAATTTGAGCTTCTAACTTATTTGAAAAAAAATTTCAGCAGGTATAGCTAAGGTCCATCCTAATAAGCATATGACAGATAGAGATGCATTTAGAAATAACGCTCTGACTAGAATGTGCACTCTCTAGTTAATCTATGCTAGTGTCCTGGGGTATGTTTCTACAGGAGGAATCCCGTGGAGAATTGGCAACAAAAATTGTAGTGGAGTTTGTTCACAAGCTGTGAGAGGAAACGAATTATTCCAAGCGTAGCAAGATGCTTCCTGATTAGTAAAAGTACGTATAAGAAATGATAGACAAAAATCAATTCTAATTTAGCTGAATAGTCAGAGTCTGCTGAATTATCTTTTTGTTCTCTATTAAATATTTTCTGTGAATTTGTCAGCTTTTTGATCAAATAATATACAAATGTAAGAGGTTTGTGGTCTGTATAGATTGTGAACTCTCTTCCTTCTAAAATTCTTGATAATGGAACTGTTTTACATTTAAATAAGATTTGGCATTATAAGCTGAGTTTAAATTACTAAATTTGAGAGAGCAATTTCTATTCACTTAATAAAATAAATGAACAAATTAGAACTTAGAACTTTATCCTACGTCTATCTCTAATAGAACTAATATAATTTTCAGGAAGCTATATATATGTGTGTGTGACTAATTTAATCATTTTAATTTAATCGCTTTGAAAGCTTATATTTTACTTTTTTAATAACAACATAATTCATACGTGTTTTAACCTGTAACGATAGAATGAGGATATAATTTTTTTTCAAGTGTTTTAATTTTGCAATTTTTTTAACATATTTCAACTCTTTATAATAGACTTTGCATGCACTTTTATTATTAGTATTAAAATAGTTAGGTTGTGTTAAAGAGAAATAGACCCTATTGATAAATCTCTTACTATACTTGATTAATACAAAATTCTTTATTTCGTGTCTGAGCTTGTTTCAATGTCTCCAATGGATATGGACTTGTCTCGACATGTATCCAAGATGCCAAGTGCCCAAGCTTATATTTCACAAGCTTTTCTTTCTATACCAGGGTGAGACATTGTACCACAACTGTATTTCAGAGAATTTATTATTTAATTTTAATTGTTTTTAAAATATTTTCAATTAAATAAGGGAATTATTTTTTCGAAATTTAGGTAAATTTTTTTCATTTGCTTTTAAGGAAAGAAAAAATTTATCGAATACATTTTTTTTCATTAAATAATTATATACTATGAATTCATTTTTATTATTTACATTTTTTTAATCAAATAAATAAGAATTAACAGATATTTATTATGGGGTGTTCAATGTTCATTTTAGAAAATCAATTCATACTAAAATTGTTTTTAATCTAGAAAGAATTTAATTTTTAGGACAGAATCTAAGATTTTAATAGAAATATTATTAAAGCTCATTTTTGAAAAACATTCCAACTCTTTTCAAAAATAAGATGCTCAAATCTTTACTTTTATATTGTTTTTAATAAAATTAATCATTCATTTTTTCTAATAATATTTTCTCTGTAGGCTTGCAAAGTTTTCTATTGATTCTTCAGTCCAATCTATTTTTCTTTTATCGTTTTTTTAGAACCTTTTAAATATTCGTAAGTTTACCTGTTTTTCTCTCTGCTATCTTTTATAAAAATTTTCTATAAAAAAAGATTACTTCCCAAAATTTTCGTAAATTTTTTATAGTTTCTGATAATTTATAATTTGTAATTATTTCAATTTTTTTTCTTGTGGTGGTTTTGGGCCATTAGGGGTGATTAGATATCCTAAAAACTTCAATTCCGTTGTGGCTATTTCTGATTTGCCCATGTTTGTTTTTAGCTCGTATTTTTCTAGTCTTTCCAATATTAGTTCTAGATATTTTTTGTGTTCTTCTTCGTTTTCTGAGGCTATTAATATATCATCTAGATATGAAAATAAAAAATCTAATCCTCTTCATCAGGGGTTTTCAACCTTTTTCAACCCACGAACCCCTTTTTGTATATTCGTACCCCCAACAAAAACACGTTAGCTTTAGTAAAATGTATTATATTAGTTAAAGTTTAACTGTTAAACTGTTAAAGTTTAATTACGAATAGGTAATTTAAATTAAAAACAATAAATTTTATTTTAATGGACATTTTAGTAGAAAGTTTTTATTAATTAGACATAAAGTTAAAAAAATCTTAGAAAATAATTACGCTTAGCTTGTTTTTGTTTACAAAGTTGATCAATGTTTGCTAAAATTTTGGTCAAATACAGCCGTAAATCATCCTCAATATTAAGCTTGTTTCTATAATTGTTCTTCAGGTAAGTTAAACTTGAAAACCTTTTTTAGCACGAGAAAGTTGTCGTAGTTAACCGCGTACCAATTACATAGAGATAAGCGTACCACCGGTTGAGAACCATTGCTCTACATCAGGCTTGCCAACCCGCGGCCCGCGGGCGGCATGTGGCCCAAGACGGCGGAAATATGAATGTACATTTGTACAATACGTGAAGCTTTTTCCAAGAATAAAGTTAAAACATTGAGATTTATATGTAGATACTGCAAAACACACATCAATTTGGTCAGATAATATTTTTCTCTAAAAATCTACTGTGAAGTTTTCGAAAAATAAAAGTGCTAATTTTAAATTTTGAATCTGGAACTAGATTTCAAGATTTCAGAAAAAAAATAATCATCTTTTTGGTCTATTTTAGACTCCATTTTCATTAGAAATAAATTTCTTACTTGTGAACTTTCTAAGTGAATGTTCTAGAACAACAATTAGACACCAATCTGAAAGAAAATTTGAATATTGTTTCTTTA
Source organism: Forficula auricularia (assembly GCA_024734495.1). Lineage (NCBI taxonomy): Eukaryota > Metazoa > Arthropoda > Insecta > Dermaptera > Forficulidae > Forficula > Forficula auricularia. The sequence continues at coordinate 6,717,618 of JALMQS010000353.1, forward strand.
TTAAAATTGTATATTAATTATCTAGCCAGGACAAAATATAAACAAATACTATATAAATATAATATTTGATATCACTTTTTGAAAGTATGTAGGTATATATTTACATATACGAAAAGCTATTTTCAGGTATAAAATTTACGAAAAGTAAAATTTGAAGCTCACTATGAGCTAAAAAAATAATAAAGTTCTTATTTCAACATTATTAACTACCTTTTTTGAATAACAAATATCACTAGAATTATAATATTTTATCAGCGGGCCGAGAGAATTTTTTTCTTCAAATTTGGCCCGTGTAAGCCCAAAGGTTGGACACACCTGATCTAATCAGACCACTTTCACCAAATGATAATAAAATTTACTGGCTAATATAAGTTAATCGATTTAGCTGTTGAATGAAAGTGATACTCTTGAAAAGTGCAGAATTCATTGTAAAAAATTCTCTGCGTTCACTGGGTATTGGGGTGGAACGAAAAATACAAATTTTTATTTTTTTTATTTGTAATAGCTTGGAATAGTTGCGTTTAGTAGTAGAAAAGATGAAAACAAAATATAAAAGTCATTGGATCATGTCTTGAGGTTCACAAGAACGATAAATTTTCTTAAATAACAGATTTGGCTAAGTTCTTTTTTTTTTTTTTTGTTTATAACTAAAAACAATAAATTGTTATTGTAATACCACAAAATAAATGTTAATTGTGGGGGTCGGTAGGCTAGGCGGTAGCGTGACAGCGAGCTAACCAGGGGACCCGGGTTCGAATCCGACTCGAGGCAGCCAGCTGAAATCTGACCCCCCGGGGGTAGAGACAAAATTTTAAAAATATAGCTAGTATCGTAATTGGGCTTATGGATAGAAAGGCCGAAAAGCCAAAAAAAAAAAAAAAAAAAAATGTTAATTGTTGTAAAAAAGGAATACAAATTTTTTAAGATTGTGATTATATGTAGCATGTCTTGAGGCACTCCAAGAACGATACACAATTTGATAAAGTTCAATTTTTTACTATTATTTCGAATAATTTTCCAATAAGTTGCTATTTTGTAATATAAATAATTTTTATATTTTTTCATGTCTTACAACTACATTTTGTACAAATACATGCAGAAGAAAACATTAAACATTTTCAAAAAATAATTTTTTCAAAATTTTCAAATTTTTAACAATATTAAAGCTCTGCAGCATCTTAAGATATTGAAATATGACAACCAAATTTTGTCCTTTCTTTATGAACCTAAAATGCAAATTTTTGGCAACTATTACAAATACAAAATAAATTATATTTAAAAAAAAAACTTAAAAACACGCTTCCAAAAAGTACAAAATAATGTAATACTTAATCAAAAAGTGTAGAGGGTTAAGAAACATGTACTTTTAATTAATTTCGACAAAAGTGCCCCACGCTTTTTTATTAAAATTTACATTATTTTGTACTTTTAAACGAGTTTTTTTAGTTTTTTTTTTTTTTAAATATAATTTATTTTTTTTACTTTTAGTCTTAATTATTTTTATAGAAAAGTTTGCGGAATTTAACAGAATGAAATGAAAAGTTATTTTTATTATTTTTAAATAATTTCATTGGGGAGTCGGGTCTAACCTACTAGGGGTAGTACCCTTAAGCCTACTAACCAGGTGAACTCAGGTTCGAATCCGACTCAAGGCATCCGGCAAAATCTGACCCCGGGAGTAGAGACAGATTTTAAAAAAATAATAAGTAGTATCGTAAATTGGCTTATGGCTAGAAAGGCCGAAAAGCCAAAAAAAAATAATGATTTCATTTAAATTGAGTAGGTAAACAATTATTTTTATAGAGAAATTTTTGCAGAATTTAACGAACAAAAGTCATATTGATAGACACATAGATAGATACACATACATACAGGAGAATCTAATATAAAGTGTTTAAAAAGGCATTTTTGTTCACCCTACAGGGTATTCATATTAATCTAAGAACTGGCAACGTTTTTACATACGCTATTTCAGTATGCTTTATATTTTGTAAAAATTTTTATTTTATATTAAAAATAAAATTGAATATCTGCCTACCTGGATAAAGTAAAAGAAAAAGGATAAAGAGTGAAAGGCCTGCGGCAGATTGAACATATGTTATTTAATACCATGTCACATAGATCGTAAATTTAAATAATTGTGATTGCTGTCGACATGTTCTCTTTGAGATGGAATTTTAATGAATTTTTAAATTAATTTTCGTCCATCCGAAATATTTGATTTGAAAAACCACTTCTTTCTCATCCTACTTTTTTTGGTCTTTTATTTAACAAATTCAATTATCTAAAGCAAGTGATTTATTATATCTTCTGGGTTGCTCGAAAATTCAGTTAATTATCTGGCCCATTGGGTTAAATAGATAGCAAATAGGATATAAAACTTTCTTTTTTTGATTTGTTCATTGTTTTATCAAAATGAGTTAATATTAATTTCTCTGGAATTAACTAATCCAGGATAAAAGCAGGCGACGAATTATAGGTATATTTATTCCTTGTTTTTGTTTTTTAATTTTACATATTTGTTATAAAAGAAGAATATTAATATATTATATTATGCAATGATCCCAGGGTGCTAAAATTTGGTATCTTAGCAGAGTTTCGGGCATTGAAGGTGAAAATATTTGCACAAAAACTTTACTATCCTTAACTATAAAAATGAAAGGATGAAAGATTGTAGTGTAAATTTGAATCTATTAAATATGTAATAATTCTATGATGCTAAAAATTTGGTATATTGGTAGAGTTTAGAACGCAAATGAAGGAAAAATTCGAAAAACTAGGATTTTCCCTCTTTCAACCATTAAAATGAAGGGATGAAGATTGAAGGGTAAATTGGCATCTATTAAATATGTAATGACTCTAGGATGCTAAAATTTGATATATTGGTAGAGTTTAGAATACAAATGAAGGAAAAATTCGAAAAACTCCGATTTTCCCTATTTCAACCATTAAAATGAAGGGATGAAGATTGTAGGAGTAAATTTGCATCTATTAAATATGTAATGACTCTAGGATCATAAAATTTGGCAAAATTGTAAATTTTAGATCATTAATAAAGATAAAAATATAATCACAAAAACCTTACTACCTTTAACCGCTAAATTGAAGAGGAGACATTTATAAACACTCTCACAAAAAACAAATAAATAAAAGACACATGACTAGCCTACAAAAATAAGAGAAATCCCACCCAAAACATTTCTGTAT
>JALMQS010000353.1:6724068-6792944 GCA_024734495.1 Forficula auricularia
AAAAAAAAAAAAAAAAAAAAAAAAAAAAAAAAAATGTTAATTGTTGTAAAAAAGGAATACAAATTTTTGAGATTGTGATTATATGTAGCATGTCTTGAGGCACTCAAGAACGATACAATTTGATAAAAGTTCAATTTTTTACTATTATTTCGAATAATTTTCCAATAAGTTGCTATTTTGTAATATAAATAATTTTTATATTTTTTTCATGTCTTACAACTACATTTTGTACAAATACATGCAGAAGAAAACATTAAAAACATTTTTCAAAAAATAATTTTTTTCAAAATTTTCAAATTTTTAACAATATTAAAGCTCTGCGGCATCTTAAGATATTGAAATATGACAACCAAATTTTGTCCTTTCTTTATGAACCTAAAATGCAAATTTTGGCAACTATTACAAATACAAAATAAATTATATTTAAAAAAAAAACTTAAAAACACGCTTCCAAAAAGTACAAAATAATGTAATACTTAATCAAAAAGTGTAGGGTGCAGAAACATGTACTTTTAATTAATTTCGACAAAGTGCCCCACGCTTTTTTATTAAGAATTACATTATTTTGTACTTTTTAGAAGCGAGTTTTTTTAGTTTTTTTTTTTAAATATAATTTATTTTTTTTACTTTTTAGTCTTAATTATTTTTATAGAGAAAAGTTTGCGGAATTTAACAGAATGAAATGTATTTATTTTTATTATTTTTAAATAATTTCATTGGGGGGTCGGGTCCTAACCTACTAGGGGTAGTGTGTCAGCCTGCTAACCAGGTGAACTCAGGTTCGAATCCGACTCAAGGCATCCGGCTAAAATCTGACCCCGGGGTAGAGACAGATTTTAAAAAAATAATAAGTAGTATCGTAAATTGGCTTATGGCTAGAAAGGCCGAAAAGCCAAAAAAAAAATAATGATTTCATTTAAATTGAGTAGGTAAACAATTATTTTTATAGAGAAATTTTTGCAGAATTTAACAGAACAAAAGTCATATTGATAGACACATAGATAGATACATACATACAGGAGAATCTAATATAAAGTGTTTAAAAAAAAGACATTTTCGTTCCACCCTACAGGGTATTCATATTAATCTAAGAACTGGCAACGTTTTTACATACGCTATTTCAGTATGCTTTATATTTTGTAAAAATTTTATTTTATATTAAAAATAAAATTGAATATCTGCCTACCTGGATAAAGTAAAAAGAAAAGGATAAAAGTGAAAGGCCTGCGGCAGATTGAACATATGTTATTTAATACCATGTCACATAGATCGTAAATTTAAATAATTGTGATTGCTGTCGACATGTTCTCTTTGAGATGGAATTTTTTAATGAATTTTTAAATTAATTTTCGTCCATCCGAAATATTTGATTTGAAAAACCACTTCTTTCTCATCCTACTTTTTGGTCTTTTATTTAACAAATTCAATTATCTAAAGCAAGTGATTTATTATATCTTCTGGGTTGCTCGAAAATTCAGTTAATTATCTGGCCCATTGGGTTAAATAGATAGCAAATAGGATATAAAACTTTCGTTTATTTCATTTGTTCATTGTTTTATCAAAATGAGTTAATATTAATTTCCATCCAGGATAAAGCGAGCGACGAATTATAGATATATTTATTATATTTTATTTCTTTTAATTTTACATATTTGTTATAAAAGAAGAATATTAATATATTATATTATGCAATGATCCTAGGGTGCTAAAATTTGGTATCTTAGCAGAGTTTCGGGCATTAATGAAGGTGAAAATATTTGCACAAAAACTTTACTATCCTTAACTATAAAAATGAAAGGATGAAGATTGTAGTGTAAATTTGAATCTATTAAATATGTAATAATTCTATGATGATAAAATTTGGTATATTGGTAGAGTTTAGAACGCAAATGAAGGAAAAATTCGAAAAACTAGGATTTTCCCTCTTTCAATCATTAAAATGAAGGGATGAAGATTGAAGGGTAAATTGGCATCTATTAAATATGTAATGACTCTAGGATGCTAAAATTTGATATATTGGTAGAGTTTAGAATACAAATGAAGGAAAAATTCGAAAAACTCCGATTTTCCCTATTTCAACCATTAAAATGAAGGGATGAAGATTGTAGGGTAAATTTGCATCTATTAAATATGTAATGACTCTAGGATCATAAAATTTGGCATATTGTAAATTTTAGATCATTAATAAAGATAAAAATATAATCACAAAAACCTTACTACCTTTAACCGCTAAATTGAAGAGGAGAAATTTATAAACACTCTCACAAAAAACAAATAAATAAAAGACACATATTAGCCTACAAAAATAAGAGAAATCCCACCCAAAACATTTCTGCATAAAAACAGGCCAAGTTCGAAAAAATAATGAAATCTTGGGGCAGCCAAGTTAAATTCGCCAAGAATAAATAAGTCGAGATAATAGTACTCAATTAAAAAGCATTCTTTTCATTTTAAATGACTACCTAGATTTAAGGATTCTATTTATATTTAATTTAAATTATTTTTCTGAAACTTGGCTGTTACGCATTATGTCATTTGGGTAAATTAATTAAATTTGTGACCAGACAAGTTTCCGGAAAATAATTGAAATCATAAATATCGAATCCAAAAATTTAGGTCGTAATTTAAAATGGAAAGAATGTATTTTAATTGAAAGTACTATTGTCTCGACTTAATTATTCTTGGCGAATTTAACTTGGCTGCTTTTTCGAACTTGGCCTGTTTTTACAAAAATGTTTTGGGTGGAATTTTTATTATTTTAATATATTAATGAACGATGTCTCGTTTTAGACGGTTTAGATTTGCACCATTTTTCGTCTAAATCAAGGGCTTGATGTTGGAATTTAGATTTATTTTTACTTAGTTAAAACTGCATATCACTTTTACTTATATTTAACTTATGTCATAAATATCTAATGTAGATGTCTGTAAAGATGTTTCTCTTGTTTCTAGTAGGTTTTTTGTCTCTTCGTTTATTTCATCCTCTTTAATGAACATATGATTTTTTTTTGTATTACATGCCCTTGATTAAATTGTTTTTGTATTACACGAGCACGGTGCAGAGAGCATGGGTTGGAATATTATGAATTATAGAGATGCCAGAGGCCTAGAGCCGGAGGACTAATTAACTAGCATGGACTCGGTTCAATTCCCGAATCATCATAAATTCCCGACACTGCTGACTGATATGACTCTCATCTCAGGGAGTAAAGCTGACCCAAGCGGGAGACTGACTATTCTAACCTAATAAATAAATACCTATTGCCATTGATCTCAAATGGTTAATTATACGCTGCACCTGAAACGCAGACTAAGCCCGAGAGGCCCTTGTATTGAATTCCATCGATTTTTTGCTCATTGAGTTAAAAAATGTCAGAAACGTCGAAAATAATATTTTCTAGCCATGATTTCCTCTTTGTGTCGTTTATCATTTTTTTTAAAATATGGATGGAACAAAGGACAGCGCTTTATAAGTCATGACCGTCACGTGTTAAAAAGAAAATAGGCTGAATATTCAAGCTTTGAGTAAATTGCACCATATATTATGCAATGAAGATTGTAGGTAAAGTATGCAAGTCCTCTATTCCTTATAGAGGACTCCATCAATACTTTTGTATATGTATCCGAGTAGATGCTGTTCTAGGCATATATGTAAAAATGGTGTATCTCAGCCATGGATGTGAAACCTGGACGATTGGAAAGGCAAAAAGAAATAAGAGACGAGATATTCGAAATGTGGTGCTACAGCAGAAGGGAAGGAAATGTTAAAGATTAAATGAGAGGTTCCCAAACTGTGTGCCGCGGTCTCTTCTCATGTGGACGCGAAGTTTCATAATTAATTGAAGCAAGACATTTGGCCTAATTAGACAAAAAACAAAGTAAGAAGCTAAAAATATATTTATTATTCATTTTTATCTCTTACTTACGATTAGACATAGGTATATAAACCGAAAAATTTAGCTTTGACACCCTCGAAAAAATCTAAAATGTATACAAAGTATCCCTTTCCCCCTGTGGTCTGGATTTTTGATTTTCATAGAAAAATAAACTGTTATTTCCCAAGATATTTTTATCGAATCTAATACAAGAGTACTTGGAAAGACCAAATACGGTATTTGTTTTAAAAAATTTAACTTTGATACCTCGAAAAAATCTGAAATATATACAAAAGGTCCCCCCCCCCCCCTGAGGTCAGAACTTTTAATTTTCATAAAAAAATAAACTATTAATTCCCAAGATATTTTTATCGATTCTAATACAAGAGTATTTAAAAAAACCAAATACGGTATTTGTTTTGATTTATGTACTTAAACTTTTGTTCATATTTTTTTGTTTTGTTTCTTTTTGTATTTTTAATTTTTGTTTTTATTGGTTTTTATTTATTTGACATATGTATAAAATTTTAACAACGTTTACTACTGTAAATAAAGAGGGAGAGAGAGGGAGAAATGTTAATTACCACCAATTGTAGCCAATTTTGTCAATTTCTCAAATCTGTTGTAAGATGAGACCCCTTCCTGCGTGGCCAAATAAATAATATATAATAGGGTACCATAGAAAATGTTTAATTGTAAAAAGGTGCCGAGACTCGGCAAAGTTTGGTTAACCCCTGGATTAAATGAATGAATAGAATTCGATACGAGGTAAAGAAAAGAGAATACTGTGGAAGAGTGTGAAGATGATGGAGCCAAAATAATAGGGCAAAGCATAAGACAAGAATCATTGCTAAAGGATATTTTATAGGCGAATTGGAGAAGAAAAGAATAGAGAACACCAAGATCGTGTGTGAAGAATATTTTCCTCAGATATTGGAAAATGGGATTAGGAACTTTTAGAGAAAAGAAAATACTGTTGAGTGGAGGTTGGTGGTTGCGACAGACCAGGCTTAGTAATGTATACCCGAGGGGTGAACCGCGACCTAAAATCGTGTACATCTTCTTCCACTTCCACTTTCATTTCCAAGTAGAAGAGAATAGATGACAATAGATTATCTAATGAATTCCAAAGTAATTCCAAAGACGGTGTACACCTAATTCCAATCGAGGTTCACCCCTTGTGTCAGGATTGACTTTTACATTGTGAAAAGAGGAATAAATTTCAACAGTTGAGTTGTGGGGGTCTTAAATGTATGAAATCTGTAGATCGCGGGAAAGAGATCCAGTCTCTACAAGTCATAGGGATCAACGAATTGGCGAATATTTTTGATTAATTTGTATCTAATTTAGCTATACAGGAATGTTGAGTGTTTGAAACCCCCGTGTTTCAAACAAATGAGGCTTTAGGAAGTACTAATCACTTTATCTCATTAGAATAAACGTCATGGTACCATAGTGTAATAACTATAATAAATCGGATAGTATTCTACTATGAGAAAGGATTCAAGTGAGTTAGATAAGAATGATCTCTCATAATAATTTGATCGCTACCTAGTATATCGTTTAATGGATATTTTAGGGATTATCACGTCTCTTTAGAGTGATCGATCTCCTGTTTGTATGATTATTATAATAGATCATATAAAAAGTCTCCGCTGTTTTTTAGTACATTTTTGAGCAAAAAATTTATATATTTAAAATCAATTTTTTTAATTAAGTACATATTGACCATTATTATCTATGACCTTTTGACATTTTTTGGGTAGCTTCATAATTCCATCGGTATAGAACTTCTGTGGTTTATCGTCGAAAAACTTGGCCAAGTGATTTTCAGCGGCGCTTCGGTCGGCCAATGTTTTGCAGAGACCGAAACAAATGGCAGTCAGACGGTGGAAGATCCGGACTATACGGTGGATGCATCAAAACTTCCAACCAGGTTCCGTCAATTTGTTCCGAGTCATCAAAGATGTGTGTGGCCGAATTGTCATGATGGAACACAACTCCCTTTCTGTTGGCCAATTCTGGTCGCTCTTTCTGGATTGGTTCGTTCAAATGGTTGAGTTGTGCACAGTACAGGAGCGAATTGATGGTTGCGCCAGGTTGGAAGGACAACTCCCTTCCAATCCCACCAAACACTCAACATAATCTTCTTTGCCAACAATCCAGGCTTTGAAGTCTTTTTGGGGAGGTCACCAGCCTTTGACCATGATCGCTTGCGTTTGATATTCTCGTATTTCAGTCATTTTTTATCGTCTGTAATGATTCGCTTCAAAAATGGTTTTAATTCGTTGCGTTTCAGCAGCATTTCACTGATGGTAATTCGGTCATAAAATAAAACAATTTTTTGCATTGTATATGAATTAACAGGCTTATAATTTTTCTAATTTACACTTTTAGAAATTTCAAAAAAATTAACAAAGGAGTCTAACTTTATTTATTTTGGTAGAATATATGTTCTTTCCTTTAATGGTTGACGTAATTATTTCATGGGGTGTAAAGTATTATCACCCAGTTAATCTCATCTACCCTTCCGCCGGAAATAATCTCTTATCAAAGAAGTAAGAAACTGGCTAACTATTCAAACAAGGATAAGTCAAGCCAAATACTTTTTATTTCATTTGAGAACTTTTATTTTGCTTCTGTCCCAATAAGCTACTCGGCGGAAGGATTTTAAAGTAAACAAATCTTTATATTTAATAAAAATATTTGGAGAAGAAAACTCTTTGCAATTTCGAATAAGATATAGGCATGTATTTTACATAATTTATTCATAGACAAACAAAGTGTAAAGAACTGGATTGTTCAGGTTTAAATAGTTATTTGCTTTGACCTCTTAGCTTTAATACAGCCAACAGACAACCTCTTAGTAAATGATTTCGGAATTTGATCACTACTGGTAACATAAGCATCGGCAGTGAAGCAAGAGATTCTACCTAAAATAAATACAAAATAGCCTAGAGTAATCATTGTATCATATGTTCAAAAATTTTTAAATAATTCTCTATAAAGAAATAGGCAAATATATAATTTTGCAGGTATTTTTGTAAATTCCTTTATATTCTCAATTCTTTAATAATAGAAATGTATAAAAATCTAAACATTCAAAAAAAGTAAACTAAAAACTAAAATTGTATAACTGCAAAAATCATACACTTAATAATTTTAGAATAATATGAATTGGAATATGTTATATAAAATTTCTGAATAGAATTTTACTTAATTTATCTTTAAATTTTAAAAATCTGTAAAAATACATGGTTGAAGCATAATTTGTGAGTACCAAATTTAGATGAAAATTATTTTAGTTGGATTAAAATAAATCGTTTGAAGTTGTAGGTAAATAAAAAAAATACAAAACAAAAAAGATTCACTACCAATTGGTATTTTTACGTTACCATATTTGGTATGGTTAAATAGTAATTGTTCAAGAAATTTTTTTTATCTTCGTTTTTTCTAAATATGTCAAAAAAGGCTGAAACTATTTTGATAAAAAAAAATTGATCGAAACCATTACGTTTTGGTCTAGGTCTAGAAGAAAGCCTTAGATCTAGACACAAACATAAATAAAGATAGTAGATAAAAAAGAAATTGTGGTTGATAATGATTTTTCTCCACCTTTCGGAAATGTTTAAACACAATAATGATCAAAAAACAATTCAATTCAAATCACTAAATTATTTGTTAGTGACTAGAGTTTCGAAGGTTTGGCCTTCGTCATCAGTCTTTTTAATTAGAAATATGTTATCTGTTATTTCTTATGACTTAATTATCCGGTTGCATATAAAAAATTCGTTTTGTTTTTATAACAAGCTAGATAAACGTTCGTAGCTGGCTGGCAGCTGACGTCTTTAATCAAACCGTGAGAAAACCCAATATCTCGTCTAATAAGGTTGTCTAAATACAGGCGTTGCCATCAAGTGCTGCCATCTACTAATTTTATAGCGGCCGAATTGCTAAATAATATGTTTAAGCAATGAGACTAATTTCTATTATGTTAATTCTTCAAAAATCTTACATATTTTATTAAAAAAAAAGACCGCCTTTTAATTATAAGATACACTCCACTTGAGGAATAATGAAGGTAAAACCTCAGAAACTGTTTAAATAAAAAATTGAAAGAAAATGCGAATTTTTTAGTCTCTAACTATGATGAGTTAGAAAACAGCGAATGATTTCGACTAGAAAGCTGAAAACCAGTGGATTCCAAAATTTTCATTTAAAGTGACCAACTTACTATTACAACAGATTTTTCGTAGACAGGGTCATTTTAGCGATGTCCTCCTCTTTGCAACATTTTCTTGAAATCTCTAGTAACATGTGTGTTTTTTTACGAGGTGAGAGATTCAATCCCATAATCAACCCCTTTTAATCGCTTCTTTGAGAAACAGGGGATACTGTGAGCCAATTCTAGCCCCGGTCTATAGGGTCTCGGGTAATTCCTGACCAAAGCTTTAAAATGCAAGAAGAATGGTTATTCCTCTAGTATTAAAAAAAAAAAAAAAAAAAATTAATAAATTATTTAATCAAAGAAGGTGACTAAAAAGAAAACTGATAGAATGAATGATCTCTCTTCCTTTATAGCAGCTAAGGCAAGGATTCAAAATACAAGTTCAGGCCTGTTTTTCCAAATACGAGTCCAGACCCGTTTTAGCCTAGTAGAAGTTAATTTCTTAATTTCTATTATTCTAGGAATAATTAGCCTTGTGACTATTGCGCTTGGACTAAATGGATACTCGTTATTATATATAGAAAGAAGATTCAATTATTTAAATAACTTGTATGTGTTTAAAAATAAATAAACTCGATATATTTCTATGGGAGTTCAAATTGTTAATAGAAGTAGATTTTAAATCACTAAAATTCAGACAAAAATCTAAAAGAACATTTATTTGCTGTGACTCTAACTGGCGAGAGTAGATTTTTAATTTTCTTTCTAGGTAAGAAAATATTAAATCTAAATAAAAATTTAAAATAAATTATATTCACTGAAACTGCAATCAGCGTACTGAGTCTTGAAAAAGTTTCTCTTTATCTTCCAATTTATTTTGAATTCTTTCACTATAGTCAATAGATGGTTTGTGGGTTTTATATAAATATATAGAATAAATATAGAATATAGGGGTAGATATTAAGGGATGTTTACCTTTGGGCGAGTGTAGGTAGCCTCTGATGTTGCCCCAATGAATTTTAAATCAGAACTATAGCGAGAATGCCAGTTCGAAAGAATCCCGTTACTCGATTAGATTATCAAGGTGGACAATTTCCTCCAAATTTTTTTCAATAGAAAAATATCAAAAGCACTTTTTAAGCGATATTATTATTTTATTATAATAAAATAACAAAAAAAAAATAGATTAATTAAATATAGATGGTGAAAATTTGAACACTCGTTTTTTTATGCTATTTTCTCCTCCGAAGTCAGCGAAATGTTAATTAGTTATTAATTAATCAACCAATTGAACATTAATAGATATATTAAAAAAAATATACTTTTATTTCAAATAATTAGGAACGGCTTTTCTAGGTACGAAAATATTAAATCGAATTTAATGACTAAATTTAATTATTTATAATTTACAATTATTAATTCACAGAGTAACGAGTCTTGAAACTTTTTTCTCAAATTTTATTTTTCCTTTTTCACCCTTTTAAATTTGAATATTGTAAAAACATTGATTAGATAACTTATTATGGATCTGCTAAATCTTGTATTTTTGTGAATTGTTTAAATTTTGTTTAAATCACCTATAATTAATTATAATTATTATTGAACACGAACAAATAATCTAATATAACTACGACGGCTTATTCTATGATAACCAATGAGCATATACTCCGATTGTTTGTTCGTGTTCAATAAAACAGTTATCACTAAGCAAAAAACTAACTTCAAAATAACACATACTTTATTTTTGGTTACGAATTTTTTTTATGTATTTTTAGCCCTTTTTGCTTTAAAATTTATATATATATATATTTAAAATTAGTAAATTATCTTAACATAGGATTCACAAAAAAAATAATAATAATAATAACAGCGCGGAAGGAAGAAAGAGAGCAAAACAGAAAAGCTCAAAAGAACTAATTAAATTTTAGTTTTAGTTTAAATATAAAAATCTACAAAATTATAGTTACCCTAATTTGAAAAAAATAAAAGTTAACAAAATTTGAAAATAAGTAGCCAAAGCAAAATATAAAATACACTTAAATGTATGTAGAACCTTAAAAAATACCAATCAACTAAATTTTGTTTTTGTAACTTTATATAAATAACAAAAAAATGTAGGTCTTTTATTAAGCAATTTTAAGGCATAAGAATTTTAGAAAGGGTTAGGTGGCATGGCACAAAAAAGGTTGGGAAACACTGTCTTAAAGCTTAGAGAGTAAATATATAAAAATTTTTTTTTGAGATATATTAAGTATTTTGTCAAAAATTTTGTTAGTTCCTTAGTTAGTTTGGTAGTTAGTTCAAATACCTACTAGAGAGATTATCAAAACGAAACCTCATATTTTTGATAATGAGATTAAAAGCTGATTAGAATTTGGTTGAAATCAAACCCAAAGGGGTTCTTAAAAAATTGGTATTATAAAATTTTCAAACTAAAAAAATTCAAAAAAATAGAATTTACTATAAAAGGATCATAACATAATAAATAAACTGACTTTACCATATACACCTGCCTCTTTCTTATATTTAATATTTGATAAAATAATTTATATTCATCTACGAAAGAACCCCCTCTCTTTTTTGAGCCCATTAGCAATTAATCATATCTCCTTTTGAATATGTAACTCTTCTAGGATAAATAGCTTTCTAGTATTTTTGTTAGAAAATTTTATCAAGTTAATTAATTATTTTTGACACACACCACCATTTTGATACCCGAAAGAAATAATAACTCTCTTTTTTTTATAGGACTCTTTCAAAGTAAATTTCAGCTAACTTTTTTACTTTATACATGAATGCGAATCAGATATGGGTAAAGTATTGTAATTGGTTTCGGGCCAAGCGAGAATTCAAAGGGTCCTCCGGTAATGACTACGGAACCCATGGTCTCATCCAAAGTCACAAATTGTACTAGTCAATCAGGTTGAATTTTGACTCTGGTAGATTATGGGGTGAGGGGGGGGGGAGAGGATTTTTTCATACTTTACGGGTTATGTAAATTTAATAATCTATTCTATAGTTTACTGCTATTAATTTATCAGCCTAAATACTATGACAATAGGATCAAAATCCAAAATAATAGAATTTTATATTAATTAAATAAATATGTGAAAGGTGGTACAAGGATTGGATGATTATAATAAAATTACTTTTTATTTTACCATACAGGGTATGGTGAAGTATTGTAATCGTGCATGAAAAAAAGTGTTTTTTTTTTTTAAATATCTCAAAAACGGCTTAAACTATTTTGATAAAAAAAAACTATGGCATTTCTTTCTACAAAAAAGCCCTAATAACTAAACATCGAAAAAATTATATTTTTTGAGATAATAACTGTTTTTTCAAAATGTTAGTCTGTCAAAAAAGTTAGTCTGTGCGTTACCACATTTTTGTGAACGAGCTAGCTCAAAAACTAGTGTGAATATCAAAACCAAATTTAACATGTAGTTTTGGTGCATTGAGATTAAGAGCTGATTAGATTTTGGTGCTTATCAACCCAAAATTAAGGGGGGGGGGGGGGGGCCAAAAAATTAAAATTATAATATTTTCAAATTAAAAAAACAAGACAAATGAACCTATACTAATGAAAATATTTTTTTTCCTGGAGCCAAAATTAGGGGAAGGGGGTCAAAAAATAAAAATCTAGGACATTTGAGCAAACTCAACCAAATTTTGTATACATAATCAGTGGGCCCCCAGTAGTTTAAAATGCATAAACAAACCGCCCGAAATGGGGGGGGGGGGACAAAGGGCCAAAAAATGAAAATCTATGCCCTTGAATTACCGTAAATTCAGCCAAATTTTGTATACATAATCAGTGGGCTCTCAGTAGTCCAAAAATTCAAAAAAAAACCTACGTAATTATAAATAATTTTATTAAATATTAAATATAAGAAAGGGGCCAGGGTGTATGGTAAGTGGATGTCCACATCAGAACGTGCCAATTTATTTTAATCTTTCAGACAATAAGACTAAGTAAGTGTGTATTCAAAAAAATAAATATATATCTTTCTTTATTAAGACAATTTGATTTAATTTTAAATAATTTAACGAGATCTGTACATTCCCATAAAACAAGATTATTCTAACCCTTGTTATAAAGTTCAATTTAGAATCTACATCAAGTTTAAAAATAAATATTAAAGCTTCTTTACGTGAAATTCATTCCTCGATCATTTGTTCGTAGAAACATGACTGTGAAATGTTCTCGCTTAAACCAAAGCCATTAAATAGAAATTAAATTAACCAACGAGTTCACTTAATCAATCCCTTCTCCCTTCTCCCTTTTCTACTATATGTCTCTCCCTGTTCCATACAACTCATACTAGAGAGAGTTTTCCTCTACTCTTCTTCAATGTTTTCTTTAATTTTCCCAGTCCATCAGCTTAATTCCATTGCTCTATATTAAACAATTCGATCGATCAACTGAATTCAATCCTATTTCAATTGGTCTTATATGTAAAATTGAGATATTCATCTTAATATTCATGTTTTTGTTCCGAGCACTTTATAAAAGAAACGCTTCTCAAGATTTATTTCAAAGATAATGTATTTCCATCGATTTATTCAAGAAATACTTTCGAACCTATGTACTTGGTTTCTGATATGTACCTATTGTGTAGTTAGAAAATTATGACTATATTAAATTCTGCTGATAATGAAATATACTGTATAATATTGTTACTGCCACTGAAAGAGGAGACAGAAGGAAATGTCACATTCTATTTCCTTCACTGACTTTTCAAAACCCTGAAGTAGGAGGGAATAAACCCACAAAACGTCGACTTGGAATAAAAAAGATAGTTATATCTCTCTTTTTACTTTACAATAACAGGGTACAACAATTGTAATAGTGCATGAAAAATGTGTTGTTTTTTTTCGAAATATCTCAAAAACGGCTGAAACTATTTTGATTAAAAAAATTGGACGAAACCATAGAATATCGGTCTACAAAAAAGCTCAAATAAGTAAACATCGAAAAAATTATATTTTTCGAGATAATAACTGTTTTATCAAAATGACTGTTATTCTATTAGTTTGTTAGTCTGTGCCTTACCAAATTTTGTGGACGAGTTAGCTCAAAAACTAGTGTGAATATCAAACGCAAATTTCACGGATAGTTTTGGTGCATATCAAGCCAAAATTAAGAGGATAGGGAGGGTTAAAATTTAAAATTATAATATTTTCAAACTAAAAAAACAAGAAAATAAATTTTACTATAAAATGAAACTATAATAACGAAAATATTTTTTTTTCTGGTGCCAAAATTAGGGGGGGTGGGAATAAAAGTCTAGGCCATTTGAGCAAACTCAGTCATATTTTGTATACCTAATCAGTGGGCCCCAAAAACTCTCCGCTTTCAGCATTGGCAGAAATTTTTAAGGCTAACTTTAAATACGCCTGTTAATGTTGATGTCTAATATAGAGGGGTGTGAATTCATCACTTCCTAACTTCCATTTCCTTTCAAATAATACAACAATTCCTATGCAATGAGGTAAAAACGATGAAGAAAATATAAGATCAAATGCAGTCGCATTGTTCACATTAAATTTTAATTTGAACTTTGGTTCTGCATTAGTTGAACAATATCTGAAAATTCTAACTTGATGGTTTCTAAAACTGTAATACGAAGGACTGGTTCCAAGTTTCGTTTATTTCGGAATTTGTTTTTAATACCAGTCATCTCAGAAAATGCAATAATACTTCATAGAGTTAAGTAGAACTAAACTGTAGATTAGTTGCTGTCCTTACTAAACTGGAATATATACTCTGATTTAAGTCGGATCTACAAGTCGTAAAGAGATTTTTGTTCAAATTCGTTTTGTAATGTATTTTGTCTAATTACAATTGAGGCGTTCAAAAGCAGAGTGGACTATCCACTTACATTATGAGAAATTCAGCGAAAAAGAGGTAAAGATTTGGTGCAAAAGTGGTACCTGTGCTGTAATCTAACAGGGCGTTTAAAAACTATGTTTGGTCCACTCTGCCTATTTAGTTTTATCAAAAACATACTTGATTAAAGAGGTTTATCAGCGAAAATGAGATTTGTGGGATTGTCCACTCTGCTTTTGAACGCTTCAATTAACTCCACTTGAGGCAGTATGGGAAAGTGTTCAATTTTTCAACTTTAAATAATAAGCATAAATAGTTAATTGTAGAAAAAATTATTTGTTATTCATTAAATAAGCATGGCCACCAAGTATCGACTCACGTACCTCCTGGGGAATGCGTATCCCACTTTGGAGACCACTGATTTAGAAAGCCGCCCTGGTTTGATTTAAAAGTCCTGGTGTTTATTTAAATATTTTTCATTCTTTATTTATTTCCTAAACGTTTTTTACAAAAATGTCTTCTCATAGAAGGTGATGAAATTTCGCCTAATGGCGTGTCGAAAAAATTAATTTCCTGGCCTGGGTGTCGGGCCAACAATCAGACGAAATGTCTTGTTGTGAACTTAGGGTGATAAATTTCATTGACATTTGGCTACGATTCCAAACCAGAAAAAAGCTTTTTATTGTTCATAAAATTGAAGTATTTTAAATTAAGAGGTCAAAAGGAATTTAAAGAAATTAATCTTTATATAAGTTAAAATTGAAACATGGTAAATAAATAAATTTTATTAAACCATTTATTTTACATGAATTTATGCATAGATTGTTTTTGAGCTTCGACTCCGGAGATTACTTCTCCACCATCGAATGTCCTTGATCATCTTTTAGTCCTTGTTTTTAATAAGAGGAAAAAACTAATCCCTCCGATCCATCCCCACCGTAAATAAAGAATATCAAATTTTAACATATATTTTGGTTTTTATATAAATTCACTAATGGGAAATATAAAAAGATAAACTACTCAGGTTAAAGATTAAATTAATATTGAAGCTAACGTCGAGTATTTGAATTGTAAATTAAATTTGGAGTTGAAATAATAATCTAATTTAATCGTTAAGACGAGACTCAAGACGAATTTCCTTTGCAATTCGGATCAACTATAAATATCCTCTGGTAGAATATGGTCCTGAGAAAGTTCGTGGATTTTGAGAATTGTGTTGATTTCTATAGATGTTGCTTTGCTGGAATTAAGATAAACATCTCCATAATATATCCTTTTATTTGTCTAGACGCTCGCTTCGTGTATAAGGCACTTCATCAAGCAGCGATAGTTGATAAAGGGTCCTCCAATTCTGTTAGATACCTTATGATTATTTGAATGGATGGAATTAATTCAAGATAAAATCAACTTTAGTGTTTATCTAGAAAATAGCTACAGTGAAATTTGAGAAATTTAAAATAGTTTATTTTAATTAGAGAAGAGGAAAAATTGAAGAATATCATTTTTTTTTAATGAGAACAAATGCAAAAAGATGTAACCCTTCTGAATTTTGAAAGACCCTTGCATTATTGAAGAGGGAAGGTGAAAGTTATCAAGCGAATGGATGAAGACGTGTCTGTGCACCCGGATTTCCAAGATTTCAGATTATAAGCGTCAGAATAGAGGGAGACCGGGTGAGAATTCCAGCTCCTTGAAGTCATAGGGATTGTTTTCAGCTTGACGGGGTTGAGGTGTTGGACTTTGAAAGTAATTAACTTAAGGGGGTTCGTGATTGTTTATCATTTTTATAAGAAAATTCTCAAATTTTTACCGTCGAAACAATGATGCATTAAATATTTATTCCCGAAATTTGAAGTTGATCGTCTGTCCCATTACCGAGAAATAAATTATTGAAAAGTGTCCTTTTACCATGGAAGTAAATGGACCGAGCTTTAAAAAGGGCTATAACTTCTATACAAATTTACCATTTTCAACAAATTTATACAGATTAATAATTCAACTTTTATGAATCGAATGATACATTTTTCAATAGATTTGACAGCCTAGTTAATTAGTTATTCATAAATGTAAAAATAAAAATTTATTTTCAGCCAACAGAATATAACAAAAGCACTAGTGTAGAATTCCAACTCTATTTCTTGAAATCATTTTTGTGTTAAATAAATGTTTTTATAATGAGAAAAAAATTATCTCAATATTCTTTTTATTAATATTATCAAAACAAAGATTTTTATTAGAAATTAACCTCATTATTAACAATTTTTTAATTAAAAAATTTAGTAGGCAGATGTTGTTACTCTCCAGAAAAACAAAAATATTTTTTCGAAGATCAACCAGATAGATAAACTGTTCCGAACCGCCTTAAGAAGAATGTAAGTGAGATGATTTTTATAGAAGTGTCGGACACTGTTAACTTTAGATCAGATACTCAACGACTTAGCTCAGTGCTGTCCAACCCGCGGCCCGCATGCGGCGCAGCACTGCAATGAATGCGGCCCGAAATAAAATTATAAACGTCCTCAAAGATTTTTATGTAGGTACTTCCTGGAAAACATATCTGATACAATTTGACCTTATATTTTTTTTTTGTTTTACTTTCTAAAATAAAAAGAAATGGAAACGCTATTAAAAATACAAAAAAATAGAAGAAAAAATAAAAACTTTTTTCAAGACTCGGTACACTTTCTAGTTAAAGCCGCAACAACTAATTTCTTTTGTAGATTTTTGTCTGAATTTTATCGAAGTCCAAATGAATATTCTCCCTGTCTATAACGAGTATCGTTTTGGCCCGAGTGCAAAAGGCCATTCCTAGAATAATAGAAATTAAGAAATTAATCTCTAATAGTGTGAAACAGGTCTATTCTTGTAAGTGGCATCCACTTACAAGTCCAGACCTGTTTCAGGCTTCCTTTCACCTTAGCTCTAAAGAAAGAGAGATAATTCTTTCCTTGCTCTTTGTATCGATCAGATTCTAATGAAAGAATCGCTCACCCACACATTAAATAATAAAAAAGGGAAAACTATTTCAAGACTAGGTACACTAGAGCTGCCCTAATATTTATTAATAAACTTAAATATAAATTGTTCATTCATGGATATAATATAACATTCTCTTTACAATCTCAATAGAATAATTCAAAAAATATTTTCAGCATTTTGAACCAGATATTCCAAAATCTAATCAGTATACCAGGGCTCTTTCTAGAAAAAAAGGAAAATCTCCCCAAAAGTTTTTTAAGATTAAAGGAAGAATTTCAATTTTGAATGTGAAAAAATATATCAAGATTTTCGAAAAAATAATAACAATTTTGGCATATTTTGAATACATTTTTATTAGATATAAATATTTTATTATACCTCCAGACTTTCTTATGGAACTGCAATCAGACATTGAACTGAAAGAAAAATTTAAAAATGTGTCTTTATTAGTATTATACAAAAATTATCTAACCAGAAACAAATATTCTCCTTTAAAAAAAATCTATTTATATATAGGTACGTACGCGAAGCTATTTTCAAGAATTAAATTCACTAAAATCAAAATTATAAGCTCAACCATCAAGTAAAAAAATAATGAAATTTCGAATATTTAAAAATTATTCTTCATCTCATATTTCTATTTACTAAAATACTCCTATTTATTAGATCAGTAATTGAAATTTTTTAAGTGTTAATTGATTTAAAAACAAAATCCTAAAGGAAAAGAACTCATAGATTGTTATGCCGTGTCATTTTTGCTTCTTTGTCATGGTGAATATCATTATTCTACATTATTAACTTTCTTTTTGGGGAGTCGGGTAGCTCAGTCAGCTACCGCACAGGTCTCACTTCGGCATCAATCGATTATGACGATGTTGGAGTGGAGGTCCGGGGTTCGATCCTGGCTGGCAAATAAAAATTTCTACTGGCTGAAAACTCGGCTCCCTCACTAACCCTACTAACACTACTTATGTGCTGTCTAAATGGGCTTTGTTCCCGGAGACATTAAATAAATTAAAAAAAACTTTATTTTTTGATTAACAAATATCAATAGAATTAGTATATATCTGCGGCCCGTGTAGCCAAAAAGGTTGGACACCCCTGACTTAGCTCATTGTATAGTGGCATCATTAACTTTAAATAATTTGAATAAAATAAAAAATAAAAAAATAGAGTATTTTCCATTTCAGCTGTAATAATTTTAATATATTGCATTGACAAGAATATTGATATTGTATTTATTAATATTATTATCTGTATAAGTTAAGCCTTGTATACGAATGTGTTTTTTAAAAAAGTGTAAAAAGGGAAAGGATGTCATTGTTTTGCTGTGACAATTGTTTTAATTGTGATCGACATATGGTGTTATGAACTATATATTATTTCTAACGAGGAGGTTAAGTTTAAACGTAAATTTTGTAAAAGAGGAAATTTTATTTATGTTTTGTTTAATGGTTTAATATGATTACAATTGTTGTTGTTGTTTTGTAGATTGCCTGAAGAAGCAGAAAAATATACTGCGAAATGTAGCAACATTTTGAAAATATAACTTATTATTTATTTCAAGATCAAGTAGCCAATAACTAGCCACAAAGAAAAATAGGGGTAACTTAATTGGTGAATGAGGTGATTCGGCACTATTATAATTTAATCGGGAAGTGGTGATAAGAGTAGATGAATCGCGTTATACGAGCGAAGTAAGGAGAAATTATTGATTTTAATCCAAAGGATCACATGCCGTGATAGTATATATAAAATAAGGAAAGCGGGGAAACGCTTCTTCCGTGGACCAGTGAGTCGAGAGAAAGGGTAAGCGCCTGGTAGTATATTAGACTGATAGCTCGCCTTTGAAATGTATCTATAGATGGAATGTTTTTTGTTTTGTTTTTTAATTTGAAAATCTTATATAATTTTAATTTTTAACCCCCCTCCTTAATTTTGGCTAAATTTCAACCAAAATCTAATCAACTCTTAATCTCAACGCACAAAACTACATGTGAAATTTCATTTTGATATTCAAACTTGATGTTTTTGAGCTAGAATGTACACAACTTTAATAATGTATTAACAGACAGAGAGATATATATCTTGTTTAAAAACGCGGTCAAAAATAACTCTCTTTGATATATTAATTATTATTTAATATATTAATTAGAAAAATATTTAAAAATTCATTATTTCTTACACAGAGATATATAAATTCAGATATTATTATTACTTAATATCTGACAAAAATTACCTGAATTCGATTCGCGAGTGAATCAAATGTAGGAAACTAATGATTAATTGATAGAAACACCTTACATGTGTGTTAATAGACTCAGCGCGCTTGACTGGGGGATTGAATAAGTGTATAACATCATAGATTACAAATTCACTCATCATCATTGAGTATACAGTCCTAAGACTGGTTTGATGCAACAATCCGTCTCCACTCGACTCTGTCCCCCGCCAGCTGTTTAACCTCTCTAAATGTCTGGCATCCCATATCCCCAATTATTTGGTTGAAATATTCTAATCTGGTTCTTCCCCTTCCCCTTTTCTTTCCCACCTCCCCCTCCAAGATATCCCTAAGCAGTCCCCCATGTCTCAGTGTGTGCCCCATCATCTGACCTCTTCTCTTCTTCAGACTCTTCCACAAATTCACTATGACATCTATATCCGTGTTTGGTAAAAAGCGTCATGCGGGCTAATCGCGATATGATGCTGGATCACACCTAGATGGATCATATCTTTTTCATTTCTCTTGGTCCATATTTAAGATTCAGCTGACCCCAATAGCCTCAACCAGCAGTGGTCTAGCAATATATATATATATATATGAGGAGTGAACCGCGACCTAATATGCTGTACACCTACTTCCACTTGTACTTCCAAATATTTCCCAGTAATTCCAAATATTTTCAAGTACTTCCAAATATTTCCAAGCACTTCCAAATATTTCCAAGTACTTCCAAGTATTTCCACGTAATTCCAAATATTTCCCAGTAATTTCAAATATTTTCAAGCACTTCCAAATATTTCCAAGTACTTCCAAAATACTTTCAAAGAGGTGTAGACCTACTTCTAATCGCGGATCACCCCTATCTTAATTAAAAACGCGGTCAAAAATAAATCTCTTTGATATATTAATTATTATTTAACGAGCTTTTCGTGCGTGCCTTCGAAGCTCGGCCCTCCGGGCTGGTGCCCTGGCGGGCAGCGTCTCGATCCAAAAATTTTATTCCTCTTAAAAAACCACACTCCAAATGTATACCTGTAAACTCCCGAAAATACATACTCTCTTAAAAGTTTCGCCTCATTTTCGTCCTGACACAGCTACAGAAATGAGAATCTAGATATAAATCTGGGAGTATTTCTTATTTCTATAATCTACAGCATTGTGATATTTTTTGTGTGGAAATATGTAGATTTATTTAAATAAGTGGGATCGTGTGAGGAGGAGAATTATATTATATCATTTTTTAAATTTGGGATCGATAATCGATATAAGGCTCCAAATATTTAAAAGAGATCAGGTGTTTGTATGACATGCTGCTCCAGTATTGCCATGAGAAACTCGGGCGTGCTCTCTTTCTGTGCGCAAAGAAAAGCAAATTGAATATTTAAATTTTGAGTAGCGAGGGGGCGAGGAGGAGGAATAATTATCAATATATTTAATGTTTCTTAACTTAAAATCAGTTGGAGTGTTTCATTTCAAAATTCTAGTCCAAATTACGATTATATTTCAAATTTGCCGCATATATGCCGACGGCGCTCCCTGTTGGCGGCATTACGTCAGCGTTGCGGCAAATTAATCTGGACTAATCTATATAGAATATGTTAATTAGAAAAATATTTAAAAATTCATTATTTCTTTCACAGAAATATATAAATTCAGATATTATTATTGCTTATTATCTGACAAAAATTACCTGCATTCGATTCGCGAGTGAATCAAATATAGGAAACTCATGATTTATTAACAGACATTTTGACAAAATGATTAAAAAAATTTAATCTTGATGGGTGTGTCTGTCTAGAAGTCTAGATTGAAATGATATGATTTTTTTTTATTAGTATTATTTTGGTGATATTCAAATACATAAGACCTCTTTCACTCGAGATACTCGGTGTCCAGCCACCGGTGGCTCGAGCACCGGAATTTGGTGCAACCACTATTTAGAGACACTCGGTGTCTGTTATGTCAGGACTAATCTATTTTTTTTTCTTTTTTTAAATTACTTTTTAAATTCTTGTAAGTCAATATGCTGGAACCGGGTGGTTGCTGTGCTAAATGTTGCAACCATGCTAGAAAAGAAAAAAAGAAAATACTTAATAGAAAACTGTGGATTCATCCAATATTAACGACGAGACTAAAAAAATCGATTTTTTTTATACCCTTTTTAGTCAACTAATATTAGATGAAAAAAAAATATTTTTTTAGAATGTCAATTTGGTCATTTTTTGAACTTTACGAAAAAATGGAATTCGGGTTATCTTCCATCTCACAAAACACCTCTTGCCAGCACCGCTGCTTAGTTGTTTTATTGGTATATTCATCAGAATTTTGATCCCAAAGGGATTTTCTTTCTGTATGAAATGTTCCACATCAAAACTCATGTTTGCTCTATTTATTTATTTTATTTAACTCGATTTTAAATTGAGAAATTAATAAAAAATGGTATATTCAATAACAGAAAGAAAATAAACAAAGTGTCGACACTGAGAATCCCGTCTGAATGCTCTCATCGAGGGGTGAACCGCGACCTAATATCTGTATGTACACTTACTTCCACTTTCACTTTCATTTCCAAATAGAATACAATGAATTCCAAAATAATTCCTCATAATTTCAAAGACGGTGTACACCTAATTCCAATCGCGGTTCACCCTTCGGCTCACATTAATCTGAATATATGGAGAGGCGCGCTCGGCCACCGATGAACCGAGCAACCAACAAGACAGTTGCTCGCGATATTGAATTCAGTGTGAATGCTCCCATCTATGTCAATGTAACGACGGTGTCTCGGACACCGGTGGCTGGACACCGAGTGTCTAGTGCGAAAGAGGCATACGGTTTTTATATTTAACGCCTAATGATGCAACCAGCAATTCACAGCGTTCGATTGAATGCATAACCTAGAACAAAAAGGCGAACCTCTTTCTAATCGGTTCGGAGACAATATTATTTTTCTTCGAATTGAAGGAATTTCGTTTTATAATTTATTTTTAATTAGATAGGGCAAATTAAAAAAATCGATTTATAAAAGCTTGAATTTTGATTAGGATTCCGTGCAAACGTGAACGGGAACTTTCCCTATTCCTGTCGCAACTAAGTCCATCTTTCTTTCCGTTTGTTAGAGCAAATAATTTATAATCATTTACGAAAGAACCCCCTCCCCTTCCTTTTAATTTTGGACGATTAGCAATTAATGATATCCCCTTATAAATGAGAAACTTTATTAAAGGCTATTCTCGTAATTTTTCCAATAAAATCGAACTCTACTACAATCGGCGAAATTAATCTTTTAATTCTTGATTAATCAAGTTAGGGATAGAGTTCAAGTGTCGATCGAAGCAAATAAGTCCTATGCGTGGCTATTAAATATATATATATATATATATATATATATATATATAAAATGGAAAAGTATGTATACATGTTTGTATGATCCAAACGATCTGATTGACCAGTACATAGCCAATGGAAAAGCGTCAAATTATTAAAACGATTCTGATTGTTCAGATAGCGATCGTGCTTGGTCAATGCGTTAAATAAATAAAAAAAAAACTGTTGGTCGTCTTGAGATGCTGCCCGCCAGGGCAAACCGCCTGGAGGGCCTAGGTGCAGAAGGCATGCCTAAGGCACGCTTGGAGCAGCTAGTATTCTATATAGTAAGAGGGAGTAAAATATATAGATTTTGAAATTTTTTTAATCTTCCTCAATATTTTTATAATTATAATTTAAAATAATAATTCAAGTATTTATCCAACAATTTTGTATTGTTGTTTTTTAGATTTAAACTAAAAAGAAATATGAATCATTAAGTGACTTTGGCAAAAAATAATTTTACTGAATGCCTAATTACATTAACTGAAAAAAAATCATTTATTTCGCGAATTATCTGGTGTATATTTAAATGCTAATTAAAGGAAGAGGGAAAAAATGCAAGCTAGTCGTTTAAACGTTTAGAATACAGTTTGACTGTTTAAGCTTGTTCATTAATCAAGTCCGTTTTTATACATAAAGCGAAAGATCAATGATTATTTACTTGAACTTTATTTATCTGCTCACTCCTTCGAATGCTTTCTATGCAAATAATATTTTATATCGCTACGAAAATAGACTATATTTTATTTTAAGCAATTGAACAAACTTTTATGGACTAAAAATGTCACACTAGGTTAAAAGCCAGAAGAATTATTTGAATACTTTATTCAAAAAAATTCTCTTGATTTTTATTCAAATTTTTAACAAATAGGCAATATGTCATTTAAAACTATAGTTTCTTTAAGAATTTATTTTACAAGATTATAATTTAATTAATTGATATTTATTTCTAAGACATATTCAATATTTAAGCGGATATATTGATTCTCGAAATGAAATAAAATTATTATTGAATAGTTTCAAGGGACAATTAAAATGAATTATTTTTACAAAAAAGGCGCGGCAAGAAGGTTTGAAGTTCCTGTCTAGTATGTATATATTTCAGTTCAAGCAGGTCAAAGACAAGCTCAACCGAGTTTTAGTTGAATAAAAATTGTTCTCGCTGAGGAACTATTAAAATAGTAATAATACAAAAAAGAAATAAATAAAGATGATTCGGGAATTTCTAAAATTTCTAAAAATTGTTCTCGCTGAGGAACTATTAAAATAGTAATAATACAAAAAAGAAATAAATAAAGATGATTCGGGAATTTCTGGACTAATCCATTTCTAACAACTTTCTCTCTAATTTCTAGGCGCGAAAATGAGGATTTCCCTGATATTCACTTCGATTCGAATACCCTGAAAATGTGTGACAGCCTATCCATGTTGGGCGTCTCTGTCGCATCTGACCTGTCTTGGAGTGAACACATCTCCTTTGTGGCGAAATCTGCAGCAGGGAAGATTGGCTACTTATTCAGGTCCAAGCGATTTTACAAACCCCCACAACTTCTCACCATCTACAAGGCCCAAATCCGCCCCTGTCTCGAATACGGCTCTCATCTGTGGAGAGGAGCCTCAAAATATTCTCTTGCTACCCTTGATGCAATTCAGAAACGAGCCGTCAGGCTAATTGACGATTCTACCCTCACCGACTCCCTCGACTCGCTGGCTCATCGAAGAAATGTCTCTGCCCTTTCCCTTTTCTATAGATACTATCAGGACAATCAATAATTCCCCCCAAAGCATGCTTTGCACGTAGCACGCGTTTTGCCGACTCCCAACACGCGGTCAAATTGGAAAAGTGCCGGACCACTTCATTCGCCAATATATATATATATATCCCCATGACTTCAAGGAACTGGAACTCTCTCCCAGCCTCCATCTTTCCCAGCATTTATAATCTTCAAGCCTTCAAAACCGGAGTGCATAGACACCTACCTCTACACCCTCTCATTTAATCAACTTTCCCTTCTCTTCGGTGATGCAAGGGTCTTTCGAGATCCATAGGAGCTGCATCTTTACTGGTGCATCCCTTCTTGCATTCGATTGGATTAAAAAAAAAAAAACTTTCAATATATGTACATATAAGATCGGAAATTACTAAGAGTGCTAAATAGACAAGTCATAGCTTGCTTATGGCTATAGAATTAGGAGAAATTCAAGTCTTTCTTATAGGACAGGCTGATTCATTGTAGAAGATGTCGATTTCCATCTCAGGGACTGTGGAGTTTAAGTCATAAGATTTAATTTCTGACTTCTTGACACTTAATTCCAATCGCGGTTCACCCCTCGCAAAGAAGTATACGTTTGGGGCGAAGGTCTAAAAATATATTTTTTTTTAATCTAATGCTAAATTTGAAAAATAATGAAAATGATGCCGTATTCGATGAAATTTGCAAAAAAAAAGCAAAGACTAAAATAAAATTTCAAAAAATGAAGCGTACTTCTTTGGACAGCATCCCCTGGTTGAAAAGTCACCCACTGTCACTGTTATTTACATATTTTGTTTAAAATTTTAGATATAATAAACTATTATTTCTTATTTTTTTTATAATTTAATATTTTATTTTATTTATTAATGATGTTATGTACATAGGTCAGAGTAGACCCTTATAGTGTACAATCAAAAAAAGAAAAAAAGAAACTGACAAATATAGAGATTAACAATATAAAGAAAAATGAAATATAGATTAGATACAAAAATACAAGAAACAGAACAAAACGTAAAAAAAAATACAAAATATAAAATACAAAATAGAAATACAACGTATAAGTATATTACAAAATATAAATTACACAATATAAAATATAAGTTAGAGGCTATAGCATTAGCATGATAGGGCTTCAGTGAGTCCACGCAGAAAGCGGGCAGCAGAGGATGGTTGTCTTAGGGCAGAGGGCATTGAGTTCCACAGTCGTGGGGCTGTGATCTCAAATGACCTCGATCTGAGGGCAGTCTGGTGTCGCGGGCATACCAGGGCTCTTGATCTTATTGAAGGACCAGGGGTAAGTAGTTCCGCCAGGTAGGAGGGAGACCCTGATATAAGGACCCTATGGACAAACCTCAGGTACCTAAACTTTAGATAGTTAGGAAGGCTGAAGCCTAATACCTCTACTGCTTTCTCAGAAACATGATCCATATGGCCCAGGTCGTAGATGTATCTTATGCACGAATTAAGTGCCACCGATAACCTGTGGAGAGAAACGCTGTCGAGGCCGTAGTAGACGACCTCTCCATTCAAGAAGTGGGGTAATAATAATACGAGAACAAGTCTACGGCGCAGCCAGACAGGTGTTGCGTGGGCCATTTTTCGGAGAGGATACAACGAACCGTATACTCTTTTACAGATCAGACTAACATGGTCACTCCATGTCAATCTAGAGTTAATGACTATGCCAAGATCTCTGACATGTTCGGAGTAGGGGATGTCTGTGCCACAGACATTCACCGCAGGAATCACTCCCTGATCACGGGAGGATAATACAATCGCCTGTGTCTTCGCGGGGTTGAGCATCAATCCGTTCACGGTAGACCACATGGAGATCGATTCAATGTCGGTATTAATTTTTTCAACAGAAAGCCTACTGTCGACGTGTCCTAGGTGGGAATAGATCTGAAGATCATCGGCGAAGAGATGGTATCTACAGTGGCGGAGAACTTCAGGAAGATCATTGATAAATAGGGAGAAAAGCAAGGGAGATAAAACCCCGCCCTGGGGGACACCGCGTGTAAGAGCTCTAGAGGAGGAGGCCTCACCACCCGTCTCGACCCACTGGCTTCGCCCTGACAGATAGGAGAAGATCAGTCTACAGGAAGCACCAGAGAACCCCGCTAGGTCATGCAGTTTACGAACTAGGATGCTATGATCGACAGAGCCAAAAGCATTTTTAAAATCAAGGAGCACCAAGATAGCGGATCCAGATTCTTCTATAATTGCCCTGCAGTCGTTGGTGACCTTCAGAAGCGCAGTTGCACAACTGTGCCCGGGGCGGAAACCTGACTGGAATGGGATAAGAAAATGAGTTCGGTCAATGTGCCCCATTATCTGGGAGTATAATATTTTTTCAAAGACTTTAGAGATAACAGGGAGAACACTAATAGGCCTGTAATCGGAGCAAGAGCCGGGTTTATTGATTTTAGGTATAGGGGTAACCTTGGCAGATTTCCAGCAGGAGGGAAAGAAGGAAGAGGTAATTAGTACGTTGAAGATTTTAGTTATAATTGGCAGGATGACAGGAAGAATAAGACGGATGAAAGCAAGGGGAATACCGTCAGATCCGGGGGCCCCAGACTTCATCCCCGAGAAGGCACGGAGGACATCGTCTACAGATACGCAAGAAAAGTAGAAGCCGTTTGAGAGGGTCTCATTGAGGCAATCAGGAGGGGAAGAATTACCACCGTCTGGAGAAGTAAAGTGACGATTAAGGTCATCAAGATCAAAGGGGCAAGATTGAGTGGAGCTCTGGACGAAACCATGCCTCCTCAAGTTGCTCCAGAGCTGGCGAGGAGAAAGTTCTGGATTCAGGTCAGCCATTATTATACGTCTCTTAGCAGATCTAGTCATGGCCTTTGTTTTGTTTCTGAGGGACCGAAAGATTTCATAGTGTTCATGGGCACCAGATCTTCTCCACCTTGCATAGGCCTTGTCTCTGGTCCTAATTGAGTCAGCAATGTTTCTATTAAACCAGCGGGTGCCGCCATCTCTAATCTTGATATGTTTTTTTGGAGCGAACTCATCCAGAATGTTTAACATGAATCGGTTGAAAACGCTAATCATTCTCTCTTGATCGGGGTGAAAGAACACCTGATCCCAAGGGACACTAGCTGCTCTAATTAAAAGGGACTGGCGACAGACATGGGCCAGGTTGCGGGTCTCAATCCATTTTGACTTTGGTTTAGGATGACGAATGTCATAATTACATAGTAGGAAAGAGTGGGCTGAGATCCCGGGTGCATCGAGTTGTTTAAAGGAACACACCCTAGACGGGTGTCTGACCCAGCATAGGTCAAGTAGAGATGGCAAAGAATGGGGTGGGAAGTGGGTCGGGCTTGAGGGCAAAATAGTGAACTGGTGGGAAGTTGTAAGGTTAGTGAGTTTTCTAGAACAGGTATTCAGAGGGGCCAATAGATTAATATTGAAATCGCCCATAATAATTGAGTGATGACATCGGGCAGAGACAGATCCTAAGACTTGCTCAAGATCAAGAATATCTGAGTAAGGAGCAGGGGGACGATAGACGACTCCCAGCAGGATCGAAGACCCACTAAAGTCAAGTTCAATGAATAAATATTCAATGATCCCATCACTGGACGATAGTACCACCCTGGCTCTCAAGTCGGACCTGACATAAAATCCAACTCCACCACCTCTTCCTCTCATGCGGTCATTTCGAATAAGGGTATAACCGTGGAGCTCAACCAGGGAAGGAGGAATAGATGTGTGCATCCAAGTCTCGGAAATCCCAATGACATGAAGAGGGTTGCCCTGAAGACCGGTGCGGATGTCGTTAAAACTGGAAACGAGACTCTGCGCATTCAAATGACACACAGAAAAAGCCTTCGGGAAGTCGGCGAGGGCGAGTTTAATACCCTCATTCAAACTTGGCACGTTAGGGTCGTTATCCATAGTTGATGAATCTTATTTTGGCCAACATTCTATTTTTATGGATCTGGCAGACTTTACCATCGAAGGCAGAGTGGGAAGTAGATTCATAATTAGCATGCGTACAATTGAAACATTTAGGGTTATCGGTTTTGTTGGTGCAATTTCTGGATTCATGATCCCCTGAACATTGGGCGCAGTGGG
Organism: Forficula auricularia; assembly: GCA_024734495.1. Lineage (NCBI taxonomy): Eukaryota > Metazoa > Arthropoda > Insecta > Dermaptera > Forficulidae > Forficula > Forficula auricularia. The sequence continues at coordinate 6,752,366 of JALMQS010000353.1, forward strand.
GTGTATTGTTACAGTTGTTAGATTTATGCCCAAAGTTTAAACAGCGGAAGCATTGCAGAATAGTCACATGGTCCGACACTCTGCAGACCGACCAGCCGACAAAAATGTTGGGTTTACCAAGAAGTGCAATTCTGACAGCGGGACTCGTCTCGATCACATGAGACACGGTGTCGCGGCCATTTGCTGGATATTTGTATATCATTTTGATATTGGGATTGTCCATATTCGCTAGATTTTGGGATATGAGATCATTTCGGACCTCATCGGCAGGTATATTGGCAGGGACCCGTCTGATTAATAGACGGGGGTTCATTTTGGTGTCCTCTCTGACCTCCAAACCACATGCATCAAGTTCGGTTGTCAGTTTCAGTTTTTGGATGTTGACGGCAGCCGCTGTGATCCGGACTGAGTTATTTTTGGAGTTTGTCATTTTCAAGACCTTCATTTCAGCCTCAGCAGGTTTGACCGCCTTTTGGAGAGCTTTCCGGGTTTGATCAGAGTTTTGAAACTTTTCTGTAGAATCAGACTTCGGACCAATAATGAAGCTCGTCGTTTTTACAATAGGGACAGATTTTTTTGATGAAATTTGAACGGAGTTTAGGGCACTAGAGGGTGGAGCGTTGGCAATAGATTTTGTATTATGGCTAGAGAGAGAGTCGACAACGGCAGAAGCGACAGCACTTTTAAATAGCTCGGAGCGGGTAAATGTTGATAGGGTTTGTTTAATAAGGTCAACATTAGAGATCTCGGTTTGGGAGCGATTAGAGACCTTAGTATAGGCAGATGCAATCCTGTCAGTAATTGCGGTTATTTCCTCCAATGCATTTTCAATTCCAGCTTTACTAGGTGTTGCGACTTGGTTCTTAGTGATAAGGTTCAGGATATTTAGTTTGTGGTTGCCTATGGAAGTCTGAAGCGTTACAAGCTCTTCGAGCGAGAGGGGAAGCGATGTTGGAGTAGAATTTTCATCACTGTCACTGTTGGAGGGTAGCAAGCTGACCTCGATGGATCCAGAAGGAACTGCAAATCCGTAACAGGGGGCGAGCTGCCCTGATTGATCAGTGGAGTTGTGGGGAGTTTTTTTTAAGAGGCAGTTCCGGTGAAAATAATTATGACATTTTTCGCATTTTGAGGGAGTTTTCTTAATAGTCTTTTCACAAACGGAACACTGTGGATTATTATTTCCAGACATTATAAAACACTATTATGGAAAGGCAGATATAGGAAAGGGAGGGGATATATATTGATACAAATTTGACAGCAAATTCGAATATAAATCCAATTTGGGGAACTGAGTGTCACTGTTGGTTATCCTGTATTTCACTAAAAATTGTCAATTGGAGACTTGTGATTTACAAGCTTCCGTGTCTGGGGCACTAACACACACTATTTATATCTAAAGCACTTATAATCGCCAAGAAAGTAAATATAAAAATAAATCTAAATCTAAATTACAAGCCAAATATAAAATGCAGGATACAGAATATAGAGATTATAAATATTATTAGATTATAAAACACAGAGAGAAGAAAAAAAACAAAAACAATAAACAGAATAAAAATTATGAGAAAAAATAAAAGTTAATAGCTAATTTGGAGATTTGAATGTCACTGTTGGTAGCACTGTATATCACGAAGGGTGTCAGTTGGAGACTATGGCTGGAAGCGCCCTCTCTGGACAGCGTTCTCAAACTAAGTTTTTTATATATTTATATATTTTAATATATTAATAATAATGTTTTATATATCACACACTATCTAAAAGCACTTATAAACATTTTGTAGAATACAAGACAAATATAAATTATACACTGATTATAGTCTGAGTATAAATATATATATAATTTAAAATTGAGAGTCAAATGTGCAATTTGGTTATCCAAGATGGCGCACCTGGGTGCTTGGGCGGGAGACGCCCTCTCGTGGAGGCGAGCTCAAACTACAGGCTGGGAAGCTGTTTTAATTAATTTACAAATCAATTATATTAATCAATTTATAGACAAATCTAGTAAGAAATGGTACGCCCCGTGAGTGGGGTAAAATTCCCTGTCCAATGCTATATACACTTCGCTCGAGAATCGAGTTTTAGGCTGTCCAACTATAAAACAAGATTACCTGGAGGCCGTTCGGCATAAAGATTTAGGTTAGAAACACAAAAGTGATGTAAAAATCTGAATTTAATAAATAAAATCAAAAAATTTTTACGCATATCACTTGCTGATGCGATGCTGAGTAGAGTGGATACTGGGTCCGCAATTATCCGTACAGGATTCCGCCGAAAATCGAAGAAACCTCGAGACACGATACGCACACGTCAGGATGATAGCAACACAATTTTGAAATGTATATAGTATATCTATATAATTTTAAATATTTTGAAAGATTTGGTCGCCTTTTTTGGTTGTAAATATATATAAAATTGTATACTATAAATAAGGTTGTCTAAGCAATAATTAAATTTTTTGTAACAAGTAGATCACAGGATTATTTTATCTTCGAAACTAGCTCACGCTCATATTAAGGTTGGATACCGCTGTTCTAATAGTATTAGCGTATACCGAAAACATTACACCCTGTATATATGAATAATTTATTTTAATATATTGATATAAAATAAAATAAAATAAAATTTATAATTCCAGCAGAAGACACAATCTTTTTTTGTCTCCTTCAATATATAAAAATTCTGCTACCCTCGGCACAAAAACTTTCAATTTATTTTAATATAGATTTATTTACCTTTGAATGTCCTCACGTAGTAGATGTTGCTTTTTGTCTTTCTTTTTACTTATTGAAATGAATTGGACTCAAGAAACCCGTTACTGATAAGGTGATAAGTCAGCAGGCCAATATTCCCCGAACGATTTTGATAAAGAAACACGCAAGAAAGTCCCAAATATACATTAACGCCACTTCAAATGCGATAAATGAAATTTCCTATTCTTTAAATACGAATTTCAAGGAGCATTGTGCTCGACAATTTGAGTTACCCTTCTATTAAACTTAAATAATTAGAAATTTATGTTATATGTTATATCATTCGTATCCATAGTAAATTTATTACAGGAATAGTTGGGAATTGGATAAAATTAAAAACCGAGTTTTTTTTTTAAATGGGCCAGACGTTTCGTCAATTTAGTTTGACTTCCTCAATGGCTAGAATGATAAAACCAGGAAAATTAGAAAAAACTTATAGATAATATTTTTTTTTTTTACTTTTCGGCCATTCTAGCCATCAGCTAGTAGCACAATGTTTCAAACTATATATAGTTTGAAACTATATAGTTATCATATAGTTTGAAACATTGTGCTACTAGGGATTATTTAGCCATCAGCCAATCTACTATTATTTAATTATGACTTCTATGTGGGGATCAGATTTTTACCTTGTTGCCTGTTGATTGTTGCCTTGAGTCGGATTCGAACATTATAAATAAATTAATTACAAATAAATTAAACATTAGGTAAGGTTAGAAATATATTAAGTACATCATTTTATCACTCTTTGTCAAAATTATTGTTATCACTCTAGCTCTGGGGTAGGCAAAATAAATTGACGAAACCTCTGGCCATTTTAAAAAAAAAATCTATCTTTTTATTTTTATCCAATTCCCTACTATTCCTGTTATTTATTTTTTATTTTAATTATCTTATTTTCTGCATTTTTGACCCGGAAGTTATATAGCTAGTGAGACCAAAATCTAACCAGCCCTCTAAATTCAAAAAACACAAACATTTTGGCACCAGAACGAACTTTCTACGACTTTATGTTCTTAAGTTATTATAGTATCGGAATTCAGACAAACAGAGATAGAAAAAGTTCATGACTTTTTTTTATGTTTCAGATATATTTACAAGATTTTATTTAACTTTCAACGTCCGTATAGGTATGTGTTTCTAGTTCAAAATTTATACTGGAATTTTACATGCTTTCTATTATCATATCAATCTGAAATTTAGTATACATATTTAGTTCCTGTGACAATATAATGAGATTCAAAAACCAACAACCCAAAATAGAGAGAATGGTCAAAAAATGAAAATTCCAGTCCTTTGACTATATTTGAACTATATTTTGTACACTGTGAAGAAGAGTCTAGAATAATGGAAATCCAAAAATCAACCACCCAAAATGAGGGAGAGGGTAAAAATATGAAAATTGTAGTCCTGTGGATCTAACTGAATTAAAGTTTGTACAGAGTGAGACGCAAAATAAAATTGATTTTACTATTAATAATAATACAAATAATAAAATCGATCCTTATTGAGTTAATTTTGTTTACGGAATTTAGTCACACAATCAGAGGACAACCTCAGTGAATCTATGTATACCACGACCTAATATCGTGTACACCTACTTCCACATCCACTTTCATTTCCAAGTAGAGGACAATAGAAAAAGGGACATTTTTTTAGGGCCTCCACATCTCCCCTTAAAGCCCTCCGATCCTCCCACTCAGGATCGGGGTTGAGTGGCTCAGGGTGTAGCCACAGCAGAACGGTGTGAAACCTTAGTATGCTGCGACCAAGAATAAAATAATAATAATAATAACAATAAAAAAGGGAATACCGTATGTCGTCCAAACAATAAAAATAAATAAATAAATACACTGGGAAGAATAAATAATCAAATAAATAAAACAAAAAATAAATAGTTAGAATATTTCACTTGGTTTAAAGAAATTGTTGTTAAATTATTTATAAATAAATAAGTAGACAGGAAGTTGCCGTAGTCAAGGAATAAAAAATAAATAAATAAATAGGCAGGAAACCGCCATGGTCAAGGAAAATAAATAGTTGACTGGGAATATAAGCTACTGGGTAAAATATTAAATAAATAGATCAACGCTGAAAAAAGGGTTGGGCTGGACCATCTCTCTCCAGAAGAAATCAATAAGGTGGTCATTATTATTAGCCGTCACGATACATTTGGCAATCGGCGATAGCACTCCGGGTCGCTCCGAGTAAAAACTCTCGAACCGTCTCAAACCAGGGCGAGGCAATCTGTAAAAAATATCCAGCCCTGGGATTGCCAGACTACCGTGGAAATTATTATCTAATGAATTTCAAAATAATTCCACATAATTCCAAAGAAGTGTACACCTAATTCCAATCGCGGTTCACCCCTTGATGTATATTAAAGATTCAATCATAAAAGGCTAAATTTGCAATTAACTCCAAAATTTATTTACTAATAACAAATTAAATTTATTTTTTCATCATTATTTATCAACTTATTATTAATGTTATTAAAATATTCATGAATTTCATTATTAAATTTTTCTTATAATTCATTGATTTTTTTAATTTCTGTTTTACTATTGCTAATAAATATAGAGAATAAATTATATAATAAAAAATCAATGAATTATTAGAAAAGTTCAATATGGCAAACATACATATTTTAATAATATTAATAAGTTGATAAAAAGTTTGAAATCACATTTAAGTTGGAAATAATATGATAAGTAATTCTTAAAAAAATTCCCTGACTTTTACGATGTACTTCGTTTACAACTATATAATACCATATATAAGCGACTTGGCAGTTAAATGTAAATATATTTATTTATTAAGATATAGAATAAATATTATATATAATAATAGTAAAAGTATATTAAAATGAAAAGTTTTTGTTTTGCCGAGAGTAGCAGAGTTGTTGATTCACAAAGAGTCAAACAAATAAATAATATATATACAGATATATCATCTCGATATATATAGTATGTGTGTATGTTTATTTGCATCAAGCAGAGGACAACCTTTTTGTTTCTCTTTGTATATTAAAATGATATACCTACGTGCAAAAGGATATCATCGCCTAAAAAGAATTCTTTTAGAAAAATTTAAATAAATCATTGAATTGAATTTTAAAGCTACCAGGAGTTCTTGACTAAACGAATTATAATTTTAAAAATTCTAGCAAATTATAGCTTTTTATTTCATATTTTTCCAAAAAAATATTTTTACTTATCTATATCATTTTGATTTTAAGTCAATCTTCCATGTCTTCTGCAATGGTTACCATTAATAATAATCGAAACGTCAAAAATAGAATCTAGAATTGTTATTTCTCAAGTATTAGATGCAGGGGCAGTGTCAAGAACCCCCTCCTCCCCAGGGCTTATGGGATTAGTATCGGCAATGCCAAACCGTTTCTTATGGCAAACTAACCGTAATTAAATATACTATATTTAATATGTTTAATCAAGAATTATGTTGTTTTTTAATTTCTTGAAGTACCTAGGTATTTGTTTTAATAAAAAAAAATCCCACTAAATATTTTGCTTTGTGGATTGACCCCCCCCCCCCCCCATGATAACTTTCTGGCTACTTCACTGATTAGATGAGAATCGATGGCTATGTTAGGGTTTAAGTCAACAGTGACTTCAAATATCTAATAAGTGATATCTGATTAATAATAAAGGAGCAAACATGTTAATATTTCATGTAAATTTAGAAAAGGGAGAAGCAGTCAATAGAAAAGAGGGAGAGTAAAGTACACCTATTTTCATATATATTTTGTTATATAATACAAACATCAGTTGTTAATTTATATTTACCAAATTTATTTGCATTCACTATATTAATTTGTATTGACGTTATTAATTTCTAGTCATTATATAGCTATTTATTATAATTACTCAGTAAAGATACGGCATTATCATTAGTCGTCAACTTCCATAATGTTGGTAATCAAATCAACAATATTCACAATTCGATTGTGGTAACTAAAATACGATTTGAAATGATTCATATTAATTTTATTGAGGTTTATTGCAAAAATTTAAGTTTAGAGACACACACAATTCCAGGGAAAAATTCCTGAATGGCTCAGTGAGTAAAAAAATATACTTGGTTTCAATCCACACCCAGAGGGCCGGTCCGAGAAAAATCGGGTCCCGGTACAAAGAGGTGTCATGCGAGGCCTCATATTAATATTTTGAAGGAGACAATAAAAGAGTGTGTCTTCTGCTGGAATTATAAATTTTATTTATAACCAAACTATAGTCTCGTTATAAATAAAATTTATATTTCCAGCAGAAGACACACTCTTTTATTGTCTCCTTCAATTTATAAAAATTATGCTACCCTCGACAAAAAAACTTCCAATTCATATTAATATTAATAATAAAAGTATTTACAAACAGCTAAATAATATAAGGGGCCGTCCATAAATTACGTCACACAGTAAGAGGGAAGAGGGCATCTCAGATTTATGACAAAATGTGACAGGGTATCCCGGGGATCTTAAAAAATGTGATGTCACAAAAGTAAAATTAAATTTTTTTTTAAATTTTCGAATATATTTTACTCTCATTCTATTCTCATTCCAAATTATATAAATAGATAGATGATAAATATCTTAGATTATAATTATAAAGAATGTGGCATACCAATAATTGAAAATTTAAAGAATTGGTGACCTGGAGAATGGACTGAAGAATAATAATATTTTTTTATTATCTAATAATAAAAATTTATTTATATTGTAATAATAATAGAAATAGTGAATGATGTGTTAATTGATAGTTCCTGGAGCACCGAGCGATGCTCGGTAACTTTTTGCCTCTGAATGTCCTTATAACTCATGACACTTGATAAGTACATCAATTTAAAAAAAATCGTTAGTACGGTTTTTGAGAAAATCAAAAAAAAAAACGAAAAATCTTTCATGTAAATGTCAACTTGCTGTGTTCCGATTTCAAGCAAAAACTTGCTGTACCCCTTCTAGCCTATATCGAGCTTGAGTTTCGAATTTCGTAGCTCTGAGATTTATGGTTGCTAAACGCTGGGGGGTACATTCTTAGGTTCGTAAACATCAACTTCCGGTACTTCTATTTTAGCCAAAATCTTGTGGTACTTCTTGAAGCCTCTAGATAGCTTAAGTTGCAAATTCGAAGACGAGATATGAACGATTAAAATATTTATTTTGCGACATGACTAATTTACACCCCTTTATTTTATTTCAATCGGATTAAAATTTATACACGACTAATAACTCTAAAGACTTGATAAGTATACAAATTTTTAGCGAAATCGTTAGAGCCATTTTCGAGAACCCGATTCTATTTATATACAAGAATTGCTCGTTTAATATAATAAGATAAGATAAGATGAATAAAAATAAAGTGTAAGCTTAAAATATATTAAATCCCTTTGCATTGGATAAAGTAAAAAATCGTACTTTTTGACCTCTCGACGAGAACCCATGTAATTTTTGGCAAAACCGTCACGTGCTAAAATTCAACCTAATTGAATACTACAATTTGTGACATTAATTGAGACCATTGGTTCCGTAGTCTTTACCTGAGGACCCTTTGAAGTCACGCTTGCCGCGAGACCGATTGCAATACTTTCCCCATTGGATAAAGTAAAAAAATGTCTACAATTATAGGGTATAAAAGTGGTAGTGTATTTCTATAAAAACATTTTTTTGTTTTGAAAAATATATTGGTTCCCGAAAAGAAATAAAATTTTATTGCATAGTTTCAAGGGCCAATTAAAATAAATGATTTTTCCAAAAAGTGTGCCTATAGATGGTTTAAAATCCCTGCCCGGTAGGTATATCTTCGAGTTCAAGCATGTCAAAGACAAGTTCAGACGAGTTTTAGTCGAATAAAAATTGTTCTCGCTGAGGAAGTATTGTATTAAAATAGAAATAACTCAAAAAAGGAATAAATAAAGATGATTCGAGAATGTTTGGACTAATCCATTTCTAAGAGCTCTCAATATATAAGATCGAAAATAACCAAGAATGATATAGACAAAAGTCATAGCTTGCTTATAGCAGCAATAGAATTAGGAGAAATTTAAGATTCATAGAAAAAAAAAATTTTATGTTATATCATTCGTATCCATATAGTAAATTTATAACAGAAATACTTATAAAAAATAACTGGCCTGCTCTCAGTCCCGACTTAAATCCTATCGAGCATTTATGGGACGAGCTTAAACGGAGATATTTACTAAAAAGTGAAATCCATTAATCAAGTGTTTGAATTGGGAATATGGAAAAATAAACAATTTATGTACATATATTTAATATCCATATATTAGAATATTCTCATATAATTTAATATTAATTAATTCCTTGATATTAAAAACCAACTAATAAATATTCATCCTGTGTTTTATAAGTAAAACAATCAACACAAGACTAAATGTTTAAATAGAAAACTCATCAGGTGGATCACCCGAAAATCTGCTCTTGAAAGGAATTTTAAAGAGAGACCTATCCATCATCATATTCCTACATTATCAATTCAATAATCTGAGCCATAAATAAATTTAATACTCTTGAGTTGAAAATAATTTACTGATTATATAACAATTGTAAATTAAAGTTTAGGAAAACAACAACACTGAAAATAATACATCTTTTAGAGTTTCAATCAGTATAATATTTAAAACATAAATAAGTTAAAATAATTAAAAATGAATGGGAATGTACTAGAAAAATGCTACCTACAAGTATTTATTATTCTACCAAGTTACAAAAGAAGGACATTACTTGTGCATTAATATAAAATATCAGAGGAAGTAATGTATCCACCAAGAAGCTATAATTTACTTTTAAGTTAAAATAAACTATATCCTTAAAAATTATATTAGGTTGGAGTTGGTGCGTTGTTTCACAATGAGGAAAATAAAAATAAAAAATTTTAATTACTCAATATATTTCGGGTTGTTAGCCCATAGTTGATGGGTTGTTAGCCCCTGACGATGATTAACAACGCGAAATAAACTGCTGCGCAAAATTATCGCATCACTATTAATTTTACTAATAAATATAATAAACTTGTATCGTCTTTCATATTAAATTGATAAAAAATAATAAAAAATGATAAATACTCATATTAATAACAATATTTTCATCTTTTAATCAATAAAAAATATAAAAAACCCAAAAACTTGAAATTACTTACATTTGATGAAAATGAGGAAAATTTAAAAAATGAAATTTAACTAATTTTATTAAATGTTTTGATTAAAAAACAGTTTAGCAATATCTTGTAACTCCTCCTCTTGCTCTTAATACCTCTTGGATTCTGTTCGGCATTGAGAGAATTAAATTTTGTATTTCTTCTTGGGAGATGTTCTCCCATTCCTCAATTGATGCCATTTCCAATTCTCCAAGTGTCCAATCAGGTTGACTTCGTGTTCTTAGGCGTCTCCCCATTATGTCCCACAAATGTTCAATAGGATTGAGGTCAGGACTTCTTGCAGGAAAGATATACCGACTTCTTTCAGGTATTCTTTTACTGCATGAGCAGTATGAGGACGAGCATTATCATGTAAAAACTGAAATCTTTCTCCAATTAAAGGAGCAAAGGGCATTACATATTGCTCTAGGATTTCTCTCATGTACCTTTCAGCATTCAGAGAACCTCCAGTTACTCTATGAAGTTCCGTACGGGCATCGAAATTTATCGCACTCCATACCATAATGGAACCTCCTCCAAAACTTACTCTTGGTGAGACGTTGCACTCTGAATATCTCTCTATTGGTCTTCTCCATACCCTTTCCCTTCCATCAGGTGAGTGTAGGACAAACCTGGATTCATCTGAAAACAAAACTCGTCTCCAATCATTCAATGTCCAATTTGCATGTTGTTGAGCAAATCTCAGTCTCGAAATTCGATGAGCTCTGGTTAAAAGAGGACCTGTTGCTGGTTTTCTTGATTTAATTCCAACTTCATGAAGGCGTCTTCTTACTGTGGAACCAGAAATTTGGGTGTTTCGAACATTTTCCAACATGCCTCTCAACTGGCTGCTTGTGAAAAAGCGATTTCTTAAAGCAGCAAGTTTAATAAATCGGTCATCCATCTGATTTGTACTTCTTGGGCGGCCTTGTCCAGGTCTTCGGGTATTATTTCCAGTCTCTCTAAACCTTTGAAGAACTCTGGATACACTTGATTGATTAATCTGAAGGCGTCTTGCAATTTCACGTTGGCTCAACCCTTCTTCAAATAATGTTATGATCCTAACAGAATCATGTTCCGATAAATGGTAATTACGATTCATTTTTATTAGAGTTTTATTTTAGAACTCAATATGTGATTATTTTATGAAAATTTGAAGTGATTGGTAATGCAAAGAAAAATGTTTGGGCTAGAGAAATTGTTTTTAAAACAATGATTAAAATAAACCTAAGAGAACCAATTCGTTTAAGAGATTTTATTTCAATAAAAGATAATATTTTATTTTAATAATTTTTATTATTTGAGTATTTTGTTATTATTTTGATGATTATGATATTTTATTTTGTTATACAAAGTTATTTAATTTGATAAATATTTGATATTTTAGTAAAATCAATGGTGATGCGATAATTTTGCGCAGCAGTTTATATTGAGTAATTTTTAAAAAAAATATTTTTTATTTTCCTCTTTGTGAAACACCACCAACTCAAACCTAATAAAATTTGTATAACGTATCACTATAAACCAACACCGCGTTCCCTAAGTTTAATAGCCTTAAAGGAAAGAAATTAATTATAAGAAAAAATGGGTTTAATCGTCTCTAGAGTACAAATACGAAAGTACAAAAAACTATTAGTATATGTGGGCATGTGTTTCCCTTCATAACACTGGTAAGTTGCAGAACATTAAAATTTGAAAAATTAATTAGTTATCTTCTAGATTAGGGACTTTCAAACTATGCACCGCGGAGAACTTTCAGGCGCACCGCGACGATGTGGTCACTTTACTAAAAAATTGTTAAATCTTCAAAATAAATATATAAAAAAAGATATATAATAAAAAATCATTAGAATCTAATCTAATTATTATATAATTAAGCGGTATTAGAGGTATTATGTAAATTATAAATATAGTGAAATTTTCTACTACTTTTTGAGAGATATGCACCGCGGAACTATTACTAAAAATTTGGTGCACCTATCGTGAAAAAGTTTCAAGACCCCTGCTCTAGGGTAAAGTAAAAAAAAGGGTAACAAATACGTACATCCATACATACATCCGCACGAACTAAATGAAAATATCGTGCTTTTTGGCCTCTCGACGAGACCTTATGTAATTTTTGGCAAAACCGTCACGTGCTAAAATTCAACCTAATTGAATACTAACATGTGTGACTTGATTGAGACCATGGGTTCCGTAGTCTTTACCTGAGGACCGTTTGAAGTCGCGTTTGCTACGAGACCGATTACAATACTTTACCCATGCTTCGCATTGGATAAAGTAAAAACAAGATATTCCTTTAAAATGAAGTGTTCCGAGAAGTTTGAAAAATTTTGCTTTAGTTAATTTAATTCTTTTGAATGTGACCATTATCAAAAGGAACAATTACTTATATGTAAGTTAAATAATTTCTCGAATTTTTTTTCATAAGTAAAATTCTAGTATAAATTTAAATGTAGGATTAGACAGAGATTTCAAGCCCGAAAACCCCATTTCGATATCTCAATTAATTCCTGAGTTCTTCCAATCTTTACCTACCTTTCATATCAGTCTTTATAACTATTATCATTGGAAATATTTGTCCACTATTTATGAAAGAACTTTACACATCAGGTATAGTACGAGTTTTTTTTTAAAGAATAGTGTTTTAATTGTTTTATTGCAGTTATAAAAATTATTTTGCCTTTTAAACGCATAGAAAAAAAAATCAAAATAAAACAATAAAATCTTTAGTTGGCTTTGTGACCTAGAGATTTCATAGTTTGGGCTAGGTCATGGTTTGTATATAAATAATTGTAAGAATTTATTCAAAACAAAATAGTATTAAATATAAAAAGAAAATGAACAACGAAAGAATGAAAGGCTGCCATTCATAATTTTATTAAGAATTCTATATACCTAAATTTATCTACCCATTCTTTTTTCCTGGCGCAATTTGTTCACACCATATGACTTTCGCTTGCCACACTTTAAATACACTCAAACATTAGAATTTAATAAAAAAAAGTGAGATTTGTATAGTTTGATTTCTTAAATAAATTCCATGAAATATCCTTTCAAATTTCTTCTTGGGAAGATTGAATATCTAGAATAGCTTAAGCATGAGAAGTTAAATATATAGTTCTCAAAAGTAAAATTCAAGTGTACCATGTATAATGGATCAGAATTAAGTACACTGCTCAATAAAAATTTGTAACCGTAAACCTAACAATGGATTCCAGTAGAGTTTTAAACGTTATAATGCAATTTCCAGATTTTTTACAACAGGTAAGAGTTTCTAGATATTATCGGTCAAAATGGCGAAAAAGGCCATATTGACCTTATTTTTGATTATTACAATTATGGGATAGAATATTGATTTAAAAAAATGTGCTAGGTCCTCTAATATGTAGTTAATACCTTTCTATTTGTGTACCAAATACAAAATGAATCAAACAGCTATTTTCAACCACATTATGCAACCTCGAGTATTATTTATTAAACCTGCTGTCTGGTTTGTTTAATTATTGCCGGAAACTATTAGAAAAATAGCTCGGATTTACTAATTAATCTTGATTTTTATTGATGTAGTACTCACTTATTGATGTAGTAGTAACTCTAGCAAAAGTTTTTAGATCCAAAGAAAATTGAACGTAAGCAGAAAATGCACCAACCTGCAACAAAATAAAATAAAAACAAATTATCAATAAAGGTGAAACTTTTGAAAAATTAGAAAATTATTGCAAATTCTAATTCGAGCCCCTCCCCCTCCAATAAAAATAAATAAATAAAAAAATATAATATTTGGTTCGCCTCATATCAACTATCCCTTATTAATAACAAATTTCCATGTAAATAAAATCATTTGAAGTAATATTTTTTTTTTTTTTTTTTTTTTTTTGGCTTTTCGGCCTTTCTAGCCATAAGCCCAATTACGATACTAGCTATATTTTTAAAATTTGTCTCTACCCCCGGGGGTCAGATTTTGGCTGGCTGCCTCGAGTCGGATTCGAACCCGGGTCCCCTGGTTAGCTCGCTGTCACGCTACCGCCTAGCCTACCGACCCCCCCCTTGAAGTAATATTAAAAGAAAAGAAAATTAAACTACAATTGAAGAGTGTAAGTTCTAAAGGCCAAAAATGTGTAACAAAGATAATAAAATAAAAGTATCTTGGTAATTAGCGCCAACTTTGTCACAGCGAATGAAGACCTAAATACATCACTTGCACTTTCTACATTTGTAATATTATTAGACTTGGAACATAGACATTTTCTACATGTATAACTCAAAATATCCGAAAGTGGCACTTAGACCCATGACAGTAGTTAGGGGGGCCATGGGGAGCAGTGCTCCTCCTACAAAACTCATTGCCCCCCTAAAAAAATAGAAACTCCATTATTACGGGGCATCACTTATTTATTTCTCATTAAATTATTTCGTTACTTCAAAAATTTGCAAATTCTCATAAAAAGTTATTTGATTTCTAATCGGATTACCTAAATTGAAACATTATGGTGGCTAATCAGCTGACCGGCTGCCCTCCCCCTCCTAACTAAGCCAATTCTTAGACCATGGGTTCCCAAACTTTTCCGAGTCGAGGCGCCCTTTTTCAATTAACATTTTTACATGGCCCCCTAGTGTTTATTTTATTTTGGCCACGCACGAGGGGGCCTCCTCTTACAACAGATTAGAGGGGTTTACAAAATTGGGCCTAAAATTGGTGGTGGCTTACATTTCTCTCCCTCTATTTACAGTAGTAGTATGTTATTTTAGAATTTGATACATATAATGTCAAAATTGATAAAAACAATAAAAAACTAAAAATATGTACAAAAATAAAAAGAATGAACACAAAAACACGAATAAAAATAAACAGGAATAAAAATATGTAGGGACAAGTAAAAGTATGTCTAATCGTAATTAAAAGATAAAAATAAATAATTTTTTATCTGATCACTTTGTTTTTTGTCTAGTTAGGCCAAATTAATGTCTTGTTTCAATTAATTATCAAGCTTCGCTGCGCACCTGTGAAGAGGCCGCGACTCCCTGGGGTGCTGCGGCACACAGTTTAGGAACCTCTGGTTTAGGGTCTAGAACTTACAGTGCTCAATTATTTAAAGTGTTATTTTAAATATAAATTTAATGCGAAAGTGGTAGACGATTAAGATTTAACTGAGTTTAGCTTATTTTGTTTGTTTGTAAGTTTTTCTAGGTGGTAGGAAGAGTTAGTTACTATTTAATTAAACTGCAACGGATCGTTGCTAAACTTTATCCAAATTCATTTGAAATATTAATATGTTTGTTCCTTTATTATTAATCAGATATCACTTGCAATTTGTAGTTCATATTGACATTAATTCAAAAATAATTCACATTTAAGAGTCGAGGAATAACCATTCCACATTGGATTTTTGACATTTCGGTTATTATTGTAACCATTGCTGAAGACATAGAGGAATCGACTTAAAATCAAAAATAGCCATCGATTCTCATCTAATACTTGAGGAATAACAATTCTACATTAGGCAAACCCTCTCTCCCGAATAATCGAATCAATATTGCTTCCTCAATTACTCTCGACCTAGACAAACTAAATAAATGGGGATCTCAAAATTTAGTTAACTTTAATTCAAATAAGACTCATTGTTGTCTAATTTCTAGGCGCGAAAATAGAGATTTCCCTGATATTCACTTCGATTCGAATACCCCGAAAATGTGTGACAGCCTATTCATGTTAGGCGTCTCTGTCGGATCTGACCTGTCTTGGAATGAACACACTCTGTGGCGAAATCTGCAGCAAGGAAGCTTGGCTTCTTATTCAGGTCCAAGCAATTTTACAAACCTCCACAACTTCTCACCATCTACAAGGCCCAAATCCGCCTCAATCTCGAATACGGCTCTCATCTGTGGAGAGGAGGAGCCTCAAATATTCTCTTGCTACCCTTGATGCAATTCAAGAAACGGCAGAGCCAGGCTAATTGACGATTCTACCCTCACCGACTCCCTCGACTCGCTGGCTCATCGAAGAGATGTCTCTGCCCTTTCCCTTCTTACAGATACTATCATGGTGGTAGTGCTCTGATGAGATAAAATCAACAATTCCCCCCAAAGCATGCTTTGCACGCAGCACACGTTTTGCCGACTCCCAACACTCTTTCGCGGTAAAATTGGAAAAGTGCCGGACCACTTCATTCGCGAATACATATATCCCCATGACTTCAAGGAACTGAACTTCTCCCAGCCTCTATCTTTCCCAGCACCTATGATCTTCAAACCTTCAAAACCAGGTGCCATACACCTACGTCTACACCTCCTCACACTTAATCAACTTTCCTTCTCTTCGGTAATGCAAGGGTCTTTCGGAGATCCATATGTTTCCTGCATCTTTACTGGTGCACCCCTTCTTGCATTCGATTGCATTAAAAAAAAAAAAAAAAAAAGGTTTTTGACGTTCGGTAATCATTGCTGAAAATATCATGGAGGAATCGACATAAAAATCAAATAACGATCGATTTTGATTTTGTTTCTGTGGGCAACCCCCAGTCCGAGGAGCGCTGACACTATCTGAACATCCAGAACCCACACCGTCCCCGATTAAGAGCTGATTAGATTTTGCGCATATCGACCCAAAATTAAGGGGGGGGGGTGGAGGGAAGTTAAAAAATTAAAAATCTAGGCCGTTTGAGCAAACTCAACCAAATTTAGTATACATAATCAGTGGAAACCCAGAAGTCTAAAAATGCAAAAACTAACCGTCCAAAATGGGGGGATGGGGGGTGTAGGGGTCAAAAAATGAAAAATCTTGGCCATTTACTCAACCAAATTTTGTATACATAATCAGTGGGACCCCAGAAGTCTAAAAATGCAAAAACTAACCACCCAAAATGGAGGGGGTGTGTAGGGTCCAAAAGTGAAAATATTGGCCATTTAACAAGCTCAACCAAATTTTGTATACATAATCAGTGGGACCCCAGAAGTATAAAAATGCAAAAACTAACCCCCCCCCTACATGATTAAAAATAATTTTAGGGGCCAGGTTGTATGGTAAAGTCAAGTGGATGGCCACATCAGAACATGTCAGCTTATTTTATGGTAAAATCTTTATTTTAAAATAAACTTTCAAGACTTAAGCTATTATTTGACTTGAATTTGCTCTTTTTAAATAATTAAATCAACAGTGAGAAACTCATTCGTTTCAAATAGAAAGCTTTGATATTCAATTGACACTTTTATAACACTCTTCATTATTATAAATTAGACATAGAAATGTTTCGGCCACACATTGATCATTGCTCAAAAACATTATTGGTTTCGTTTGAAACAAATCATGTTGGAAATTACCGAGATTCAGGTCGTAGATAAGGTTTCATTAAGGAGATTTTATAGTTTAATTCGTGCTTTAGGTACTTTATATTGACTTTTCACTCTTAGTCTTATTAATTGGCAACAAAAAGCAAAGCCTTCGGAAAGTTCCTTCTTTTGTTAGTCTCCTATCCTTTGGTTATCATGTTCAATTGCAATTTAATGTTTTATCTCTATTTCTTTTTTAATCGTGTTTTTATGAATTTTTTTTTTTTTTTGTATCCTAATAAATGGGTTCAAAAAGGTTACTAAATAAAAAATAATTTTTTAAGAAAAAATAAAAATGTTTTTCAAAAAATTAAATGCAACAAATAAAACAGTTAATTAAAAGGTATAAAATAATTATTATCTTATTTAGTTAGCAAATAAACGACGAAATATTAACATGAAATTACTTTTTGAAGTCGGTACCAAACAAACTATACCTATAAGCGAGCCTATCCGCCAAACGTACTAAGTAAGATTCGTCGAATGCACTTCATAAAAGGTATATATGTTTGGCACCAACTTAAAAAAGTAATTTCATGTCAATATTTCGTCGTTTATTTGTAACAAAATAAGATAATAATTATTTTATACCGTTTAGTGTATTTTATTTGTTTCATTTAATTTTTTGAAGTCGGTTTTTATTTTTTCTTAAAAATTATTTTTATTTTTCTTCTTTTAGTGATGTTATTAATAGTGATCATATCATCAGAACTTGACCAAATTCAATAAGTGACACCATTCTCTAAGACACTTTCGATAAAAAAAGAACCATCGAAATCGGTTCATAAAACAAAGAGGTTAGTCTAACCTGGTTAAAAAAGGCCTATGAAAAAAACTTAGGCCGGGGATTGGTCGAAGCGGGATTGACTCAATGCAAAAATTTTTTTTACCGGCTGAAGGGTGCAGTAACATAGGCACAAAAAAAAAAAAAAAAAAAATCAGTCGAATAGAGAACTCCCTCCTTTTTTGAAGTCGGTTAAAAATCATAATTAAGCATGAATTTCACATGTTGGGATTTTGGGTCCCACCCGTGTTAAATCCTAATAATAAATGTTTTTACTAATAATCCTTAAACGTCTTTAACCAAACTTTCCCAAATTTTCAAGGATTTCGAAAAGCCTAATTGTTTGTTTTTTGTTTTTGAAGAGAAATTTTAGCGACGTTTCTGGTTTTTTTAACCGACTTCAAAAAAGGAGGAGGTTCTCTATTCGATTGAATTTTTTTTTTTTTTTTTTTTTTTTGTGCCTATGTTACCTCATATCTCCGCCAATTGTCAACCGATTTTGAAAATTTTTTTTGCATTGGGTCCAGTCTAGCTTCCGATTGGTCCCATTTTTTTTTCGATTTTTTTTTCGCAGGTATTAGAATCTTTTATTAGGTTTGTTTAGGTTTGTTTAGACTCAACTTCTTGTTTATGAACCGATTTCGATGGTTCTTTTTTATCCGGAAAGGGGGTGTCTTAGGGATGGTGTCATATTAATTTGGTCAGCAAGTTCTGATGATATAATCACGCATAATAACATCACTAAAAAGAGAAAACAAAATTTTAGAAATAGAATGATTAAAAAATATGCAACAAATATAAAAATACACTAAAAGGTATAAAATACTATTATCTTATTTTGTTACAACTAAACGACGAACACGAAATTACTTTTTGAAGTTGCGCCAAACATATACCTTTTATGGATCTTACTTAGTACGTTTGGCGGGTACGCTCGCTTATAGGTATAGTTTGTTTGGCACCGACTTTAAAAAGTAATTTCGTGTTAATATTTCGTCGTTTAGTTGTAACTAAATAAGATAATAATTATTTTATACCTTTTAGTGTATTTTTATATTTGTTGCACTTAATTTTTGAAGTCGGTTTTATTTTTATTTTTTAAATTTTTTTGTTACAATAAAGGGGAAATAAGGGAACAGAGCATGTTGGGTATCTAGTTGTGTATATGTTGCAGTAAAAACCCGTTTTTTAGTAAGAGCGGGTTCTTACTAGTTAAAACTAGAGTTTACTGATGTTGGTTGAGTTTTGGTTCAAAAGGTCCTTCCGCCTCATTTTGCAATTTATTAAAAAAGTAAAACGAAAATGTCAAAAATTACATCCTCTACAACTTTGCTTCTAATTTTTATCATTTTCGTTTAAAATTTTTTGAAAATAAACACCCAAAATAAGGTGCAAGGTCAAAGATGAAGATTCTAGACCTTTGAACCAAACTCAACCAACATCAGTAAACTCTTGGTTGTCATTAAAGGTATTCAAAGTGAAACGCGCTTAACTAGCAAAAACCCGTTCTTACTAAAAACCGGTTTTTACTGCAACATATACGTTTAAACATGTTTCACTTCCCCCGTGAGCTTATGTGTATTAGGCTCACACATATATTTTTTTTATACAAAAATTACAAGATATTAAAAAACGAAAAATAAAATAATAAGATAAAATAAAATGTGTAAGAGTATTTTGTGTTAAAAGGTGTTATTACTAGTTTATTAAAAATTATTTTATAGTTGATTTACATTTAAATACCCTGAGCTTATGGTTTGGCAAGTTTGACTCACCAGGTTCCATTAAAATCACTAAAGTTGGGCAATGTGTTTATCTTTCAGTTACAGCTTTCCTAAACTGAGTCGAGTTGTTTTTGAGTCCCGGTGGAAATTATCGTGAGAGCTTAAAAGGAAGTAGCTAAGCGGGAGTTGTGGCCGGTCCACTAACTTCACAACAGCTCTACTAAGACACTAAGAGTGCATATATGTTATTATAAGTATAGGCAGAATTTTACAATAATTTTTAAAAATATTTCTGCAACATAACAAATATAATACTTTCACTGAAATATTTTTAGAAATTCCGAGAACTTTCTGCATAAAACTTTTTGAATATAAATTGATATATAAAGTAAATGATTAAGACAGAAATTTATTAAATCTTGTATGAGTTGATTGTACTTTTAACATAATACAACTTAATGGCTACCCTAGTGCCTATATAGATTCTCGAAATCTATGTACAGGGTGACGACGAGAAACATTTACGTTTTAGAAATAAAAAAACAATATTAATTTTTCAAGATACTATTTATTTAACTTAAGTTACATAGTTGTGGTTATACGCCATTTACTTTACGTAGAGAAAATGATGTCAGTGGAAGGTGACGTCCTTCTTCCCTGAGGCAATTTTCTATTCTGTCCAGGAAGCTCCTCCACACTCGTTCCAGTGTATCCTCAGTGATCAACGCCACCTCAGTACGTATCGCCGCTTTCATGTCATCTAAAGTACGGGGATGTCGATAAACTTGCTCTTTCAAATGTCCCCACAAATAAAAATCACACATGTTAAGGTCCGTAACCTGCGAGGCCAGTGCACATCTCCAAATCTTGAAATCAGGTGACCTGTCAGGACCTGTGGAGGAGCCTCCTGACAGAATAGAAAATTGCCCTTGTGGAAGAAGGATGTCACCTTCTGACATCACTTTCTCTACGTAAAGTAAATGGCGTATAACCACAACTATGTAACTTAAGTTAAATAAATAGTATCTTGAAAAATTAATATTGTTTTTTTATTTCTAAACGTAAATGTTTCTCGTGGTCACCCTATAGTTACTATATAGTTTGGAACATTTGCTACTAGGTAGTTCCTGGGATTTCCCAAGAAAAGGAATTTCGAGAAATTGACTGCTTTTTATTAATCCTGACTCCCGAGATTCAGAGTTTAAAACCCGAATTTATACCAGTGGTTTAAACCTATGAGTCGCGACCCAAAAATTGCCGAAGTTAAGGTCTTTTGGGTCATTAAAATTCATCTTGTATCGACAAGTGCCTTTGGTTCTATTAATTGTTAAAAAAATGTTTAATAAAAAAGATTATCATAGTAAAATTGAAGAAAATTCCTAAGTAGGTATGGTCTAAAAAAAGGTAATTAGAAAAATTTCGCTTTCTTTGGGGTGTCAACATGAAACTTATTTCTCAAATTTGGATCGCGGCTTAAAAAGGTTAAGAGCCACCGATTTAATGCAAACTGAAAAATCTTAAAAGTAGGTCAGTTTTTTTTTTGTTTTTGTTTTTGTTAAATCACCAATTTTCTCCCACAATAAATATGCAAAATTTATTGGTTAACCAGTATTTTTTTGATGATAGAGAATGAGAATCGAAGCCTAGCTATTTAGTAGAAGTATGGTAAATGATGAAACTTGCCAATCTACTAGTGAAATTTCATTAAGAATATCTTTAGAAAATGTAATAATAATTAAAACCTGATAAAATTTTATAATTTAAAAAGAAACTGAACCTATATGATGCAAAAGGAATGAAGACACGTACTATGAATCTAATTTTTAAGGATTTAGGTGTCGGTTCTAGGTGAAACATTATAAATAACTTATGAGGAGAATTTTCTAGGTTAAGTTTCAAAAAATGAAATATAAACAAATGTATGTTTATTTTGAGTTTGATTCAATCGATAAATATTTCGGGTTATTAGCCCGAAATATATATCGAGGGAATCAAACTCAAAATAAACATACATTTGTTTTAATATTTCTTTTTGTGAAACTTAACCTAGAAAATTCTCCTCATAAGTTACTATGATTCTTAGTAAAAAATGTGCTCTACGGTCTGTGTCGTCACATGGAATTAATTGTTGTTTTTTTTTTCTTTCCGTCAGATGGTAGTTTAAAATGGTACTCTCCTCAACGACCAAAACGCGAAACTCGGAAATTTTCTAGTCGGAGACCCCATAACCCATTTTTCATGAAATGTTTGATTCAAGTAGAAATCTCTTCGTAACTGAACTGTTCATCATCTGAAAAAAAAATTCCATTACATCGTGAAAAATAATATGATAAAAAAAACACACACACTAAACGGGTAGTCATATCGCTCTCAATCGTACTTATTGCTGCCCGTAGTGTTCTCTCTATACTCCGTACAACATTTATTTCGACGTTTGGCCATTGTTAAACAATGCCAAAAGTGTCTGACTTTTTGCAAGTATTATTTAAAAAATATAATTAAGACGCTGTTAAAATTTCAGCGTGAATCAATCACTTTTTTCAATTAAAAAAATAACAGCTTTAGGGTACTTTGGGTCAACCCTCTTAAAAATGTCTGCATTAGTTAATTTTTCATTTAAAACCAACTTGTCGAAAAGTATTTGTTGGCTTTTGAATCAAAAACTGTTTTTACACCTTTCTCCTATATGCAGTAACAGCCGTAACCAAGGTAGATCAAGCAAACAGTGAATTCCCTACTCAACTATACTATTGATACCTCTATGGAAAATGTTTACTCGAATTAAACACTTCATGAAAAATGGGTTATGGGCTCTCGGATTATCCAGGCCGCCGGCCCACGATTGTAGCCCTGGTCGCCTGCGGGATCAAACCGTGTAGGCGACCTACCCCTCTGCCTCGCTAACACCTGCCATTGCCTATCTACTACAAGGAGAGTAAACTGTATGGCTGGCCGTTTCTTTTTCAAACCCAGTGATTCAGGTGGAGATAGGCAACCCGCTCTGTTGAGTGCTCGTAGTCCAGAAGTCCCCCCGCATCTACTGCTAAATCCATCCATAAGGCAATGGTTTCCAACTCTAAAGCTCAAGATCATTTTAAAGTGGGTGCCTCATGTTCTTTTATAATCTCTTTCTGTTGTCCATTTACCTTAAGATTTCTTGATACAAGATCTCCCTGTCTGGAGTTTTCATGATTCCCGAAAAAATTCTGTCCCCATGTTGTTGAACAGTGATATTAATATGACATATTAATATTGAATCACAAGATTAAAGTCGATTTATCGTCTCTAAGTTACGTGGATTTAAATGCTTGAGATTTTTTTATAAAGTGTGTTATGTATAACTAAATGTCGCAGTGTTGATGAAATAAATAAAATTAATCAATACTAAAGAAATCGTAGAAACAGATGAACTGTTGGAACAAATTGTGAAAATTTTCAAAGAGAGATTACTAGAATGGGTGTAATCAAAAGGTGGTCATTTGAAGTCATTTTCAAATTATAATTATTTTGGGCTATTTTTATCTTCTATAATAATCTATTTATAATGAAAAATCTCTAAAATCACAGATTTATTTGAAAACATCAATATTTTTTCGAATCTCTGGGCCTTAGAAACTTGCTATGGAGGTTACTTTAAGATATAAATGCATGAAAAGAACTGTTTGTAAATGTTCAAATTTCAAATGGCTGAAAAAAAATAAAAAATTAAAGTTCAATCACTATGTGGAGATAAGAATTTGAAATTAATCCATGAATGTTAATTTTAAGAAGAAAAGAATTTGTAAGAACAATTTTCAGCAGATGCTCAAGTCTGTAGCTAGCAAGAGGCCGGCCAAAGACGGGTTTCGCAGCTAGACCGGTGAAGATCCTTTTGGCTGTTTCGCCCCAAGCCTCTTAATCTTTGAGCAAGACTAGTCCGAAATTATGTATAAAAGATTTGTCTTTATAAATATATATTCATTATTCAGTCTACTTTCATTTAATAACATTATTTTAAAAATATCCCAAGATCCATTAGCTACTTAATTATTAAATATTTTTAAATTATTATTTTTTTGATGGGTGAGTTATTTGCGTGTTTTGAAATAATATTTTTCCATTATTTATATGTAGCTTGAAAGCTAAGATCTATTCATCTGCCAAATTCCATTGGAAAACCCTTAGGTTTAATAGTTATTCAGTCGATTAATCAGCTAAGTAGGCTAAAATCGTGGTTTTGGGGGACCTCTACCCCGAAATGAGGTGAAATGAAGCTTAAAATGTTCAATGAATCGTGATGAAGCAACATAATATATAATTTTCTTGTCAGTAGCTTATTGGAAAGAATAGGCTTGGAGATAGCGAATAAATCCTAAGTTAGTTCGTGTAAATAGACACCCTATCTAAAGCTCGGCTTGGCTCACGGCTAGATGCTTTAATTAAAATTTTTGAAAATATATTTTCAAGAAGCCATGGAAACAATATTGTCTGAATTGAATCATGTCTAAGAAGTTATTTTATGATTAACAGAGAATCCGTCCCAAATTTATGATCCAACATCAGTGCAATCTCGTGCTCATGATAACAAAAGATGTAGGTCTTTTATAAGCAATTTTACATAAAGGGCATAAGCATTTTAGAAAGGGTTAAGTGGGGCATGACACAAAAAAGGTTGGGAAAACTGATCTAGACACAAACATAAGTCTGTAAATAGAAAAGAAATCATGGTTGATTATGATTTATCTCCACGTTTCAAAAATGTTTAAACATACTAATGATCAAAAACAATTCAATTCATAGCATTATATTATTTGTTAGAGACGTGAGTTTCGAAGGTTTGGTCTTCATCATCAGTCTTTTTAAAATTTAGAAATATTTTATCTGTTATTTCTTAGGGCTTAATTACCCGATTGGATATAAAAAATTCGTTTTGTTTTTATAACAAGCCAGCTTGATAAACAAACGTTCGTAGCTGGCTGGCAGCTGAAGTCTTTAATCGAACCATGAGAAAATGCAATATCTCGTCTAATAAGGTTGTCTAAATACAGGCGTTGCCATCAAGTGCTGCCATCTACTTATTTTATAATGGCCAAATTTGTAAATAATTGGAAAAATTTTAATCAATGAGAATAATTTCTATTATGTTAATTATCCAGAAATCTTACATATTTTATTTACAAAAAAAATCTCCTCTTAAATCTAAGATACTCTCCACTGGAGGAATAATAAAGAAAAAATCTCCGAAACTGTAAATAAAAAATTGAAAGAAAATATGTATTTTTTAAAAGTCTTTAATTAGTTTGAGTTGGGAAACAGCGAAGAATTTCTGCTAGAAAGCTGAAAACCAGTGGATTTCAAACTTTGCAATTCAATATTTTCAATTAAAGTGACCAGTTTATTATTTCAACATCTAATACGATCGGCTGGCTAAATGGGCATCTATGTTCCCGAGGCCAATAAAAGAAAAAGAAAAAATTTCTTCCAGAACTTAAGTGACTTGATTTAAATTTTTCGTTAAATTGAAGGGTTGGTTTTGTCACAAATATAATAAAACAATAATTTTAATAACTATTTGTATTATTTAATTGATAACTATACAGTTTCGGTCACCACTGGTCGACCATCCTCAGTAGTTCTAAAAATTGAAATGAAACACTTATTTACATTTTTTCTTTTTATAGAGAATTATATAACACAAAATTTCTTTTTTATAATAATTTGAAATCATACATACATCTCGTTCAAGAACCGGAATTTGTCATTTCACATGAAACATTCATTCTTAAATCTTCAATATAGATACATCACATAATTCATTACAATCACACACACATATATATATATATAGCAACAATTTATAAAAACGTTTATCACTGAACTATAAACTATTTTGAATTAATGATTATATTAAATATTATTTTCAATTTTATTTTTTTAATTATCTCATTGCATAGTCAATTATTATATAATTAAAAAATCCATTATAAATAATCCATTCTAGAAACACATTATAAGTTAATTTACTCTTTATTTTTTATTAATGAAATTAATGAAATATTAAAAAACACACATCTTCCTATTACATTTTTCTTATAAAATCAATACCTGTTTAATCAACACACTAAATCAATTCAACAATCTCACAACAATGACACAATTAGACTGTAGCATTCTGATATGTTTTCCGAATCCATTTTGAAATTTACACAATTATCGATATCCTTCAATATATAAAGAGATTCTTTTATTTTTCTCTTGGTCCAATTTTTCTCATAATCTAGTATCTTTACTCCTTCAAAATCGAAAGTATGCTCGTTGTCAATAGCATGAATGGATAACGCGGAGACCAATTTATTTCCATTAATCGATGAAATATGTTCTTTAATTCTTTGTCTCAAATGTCTTGAAGTCTCACCTATATATTTTTGTGTTTTTTTATCTTTTTTACATGAATCACAGACCATCTCATAAACAACCCCCATTTTATCAAGTTTTTCAAGATGAGTCTTATTGTTGAATATGTTCATGAGTGGCCTGCCAACACTGTGTACCAATTTTATGTCATTATTATTCAGAATTCTCAAGATTTTCGCAGATAAATCATGAATATATGGGATGGAGCCTTTAATAATTTTATCTTCTTTTTTAATCACTTCCGTTACTAATTTATTTTTTCTATATTTAGTTAGAACTTTATTGAAAAATTGTGTAAAAGGAAAAAAAAAATTATTTCAACAGGTTAATTTTTCGTAGACAGGGTCATTTTAGCGATGTCCTCCTCTTTGAAACATTTTCTTGAGATCTCTAGTAACATGTGTGTTTTTTTACAAGGTAAGAGATTCAATCTCAAAATCAAGTCGTCTTTTTGACAAACAGGGAATACTCTGAGCCAATTCTAGCACCGGTCCATAAAGACACTCGCGGATAATTCCTATCCAAAACTTTAAAATGTAAAGTAGAATGGTTGTCCCTCTAGTATTATATTAAAAAAATACAAATTTTTTACCCAAAAATCTAGAACACCTTTATTTTCAATCAAACGTTGCGGGAGAATTTCTCCCTTTTTCAATAGTAAAATTTTCAAAAAAAGAAAAAAAAGTTGTTTCCTCTAAAATTCAGAAAGCAACACTATGTAAGATATTAAATATTTTCATTTACACAATTGAACAAATTCTCTTGGTGACCAAATTACATTTAAATATAAATATAAATATCTAATTGGATGTTGATGAAGGCAGTCTACGGTGCTTGTAAAAAATAAGACTATAATGGTTTTATTATTTTACATTTATTTGTTAAACTGACGTTTCGGAGATTTATTCTCTCCTTCTTCAGGGTAACAAAAAGTCAATGAAAGTAGTTCAAATCATAATTACTTCCTGTCTCCTTTGACAATGCCAAAAAAAAAACATTATAAAATTTTTTCATCTCGAATAGAAAAAAGCAATTTTTTTGTTACCCTGAAGAAGGAGAGAATAAATCTCCGAAACGTCGGTTTAACAAATAAATGTAAAATAATAAAACCATTATAGTCTTATTTTTTACAACCACCGTAGACTGCCTTCATCAACATCCAATTACATATTTATACCAGTCCGTCTCCTAAAGAAAAACGCTATCAATATAAATATCTTTTTTTTTCGTTTTTTGAAAATTTTACCATTGAAAAAGAAAGAAATTCACCCGAAACGTTTGGTTGAAAATAAATGTTTTTTCTAAAAGATGTGTATCTTTTCAATACAATCAATAAATATTTTTTTTCTAGTATTATATAAAATGTAATAAATTTTAAATAAAAGTATTTTAATCGAGGAAAATGAATAAAAATGGCACGGATAGAATGATCTCTCTTTCTTTATAACAGCTAAGGGAAGAATTCCAGTTACAAAATCAGACTTGTTTATTCCAAATACGAGTCAAGGCCCGTTTTAGCCTATTTTTTTTTTTTTGGCTTTTCGGCCTTTCTAGCCATAAGCCATTTACGATACTAATTATTTTATTTAAATTTGTCTCTACCTCGGGGGTCAGATTTTAGCCGGATGCCTCGAGTCGGATTCGAACTCGGGTCCTCTTGGTTAGCTGGCTGACATGCTACCGCCTAGCCTGCCCTCCGGGCCCCCCCCCCCCGTTTTAGCCTAGTAGAAGTTAATTTCTATTATTGTAGGAACGGCCTTTTGACTATTGCACTTCGACAAAATGGATACTCGTTATTATATATATAGTGAGAATATTCATTTAATTAAAGAACTTGGAAATGTGTAGAAATAATTAAACTCGATATATTTCTATAAAGAGTTCAAATTGCTAATAGAAGTAGACATTAAATCACGAAGAAAATCACAAGAGGTTTCATTTACTAGATTAGAAATGGAATGTATTATTTTTGTATATATTTAATGTTGTTTTCACCCTCACGGAAATCGATCCAGGGTTCTTTAATATTCTGATTTCACTAAAATTCAGACAAAAATGTAAAAGAACATTTATTTGCTTGACTCTAACTGGCGAGCATTGATTTTGAATATATTCTATATATAGAATAAATATAGAATATAGGGTTAGATATTGAGGGTTGTTTACCTTTGTGGGAGTGTAGGTAGCCTCTGATGTTGCCCCGATAAATTTTCGATCACAACTAAAGCGAAAACGCCAGTTCGAAAGAATCCCGTTACTCGATTAGATTAGCAAGCGGGTCAAATTCCTCCGAATTATATTCAATAGAAAATTATCAAAAGCACTTTTTAAGCGATTTTATTATTTTTTTACAATAAATAACAAAAAAATTTCAAATTAAATATAGATGGTGAAAATTTGAATACTCGATTTTTTATGTTATTTTCACCTCCAAAGCCAGCGAAACGTTAATTAACTATTAATTAATCAACCAATTGAACATAAATATATATTTAAAAAATCATGCTCTTATTTCAAATAATTAGGAACGGGTTTTAAGGTACAAAAATATTAAATCGAATGGAATGTTTCAATTTAATTATTTATCATTTATAATTATTAATTCAGAGTAACGAGTCTTGAAATTTTTTTCCTCAAATTTGATTTTTTCTTTTTCACACTTTTAAATTTAAATATTGTAAAATCATTGATTATATGATAACATAATATAATAGCAGCTAAAGCTTGTATTTTTATGAATAACTTTATTAAGGGTTGAAATTTTGTTTAAATCACACATAATTAATTATAATTATTATTGAACACAAACAAAAAATACAATTTAACTACAACGTTTCGATCGCCTTATTTCGGGATCGTTTTCACACACACTCCGATTGTTTGTTCATGTTCAATAAAACAGTTATCATTAAGCAAAAAACTAACCTCAAAATAATAATCACTTTATTTTTGGTTACGAATTTTTTTATGTATTTTTAGACCTTTTTCACATATACCTTCGACCCCTACCTAGGGCTTCGGACGAGACGAGACGAAACGAGATTTGAGAAAATATCCTCTCGGTCTCGTGAATTGTCAAAAAAGACGGTCTCGTCTCGTTTGGTCTCTTTTGGTCTCGTTTGTTCTCGTTTGTTCTCTTTTGGTCTCGCCAAGTATCGTTAAATTCTTATTTTTTTTAAGTATAGTAAAAATATAAAATATTAAATAACTGAAATTAAATTTATCCCTCACGAAGAAATATTTCACACGATATTTATTATTGAAAAAGAAACACGTGTTTTTTCATTAAATTTTCCTTGTATTGAATATCCTAATTGTTAAAAAAATATATATGAGTTAAAAATAGATTATCATTGTAAAATTGTAAAAATTGTGCATCGCGGAGAGTCGTTGACCAAGTATTTTACAATATTTATTTTCAATAAATTTAAAAATTTATTTTAATTTATTCAATACAATATTATTTTTAACCACTCAAAAAATGGTTACGAGTCCACGAGACTCTAGCGGTATCGTCTCGGTCTCGTCGAGACGAGACGAGACGAGACCAAGTCTCGCCTCGTGCGAAGCCCTACCCCTACCCAGCCCATAAAATTCCCTCTTCTTCTTCTTTTCACGATGGAGGGGCCAACCCAGACTTTTAGATGCACGTCTTTAGTATAACTCCTTCTTCCATAATTTTTATTAAACAAAATATATATTCAATATACAAATATACCTTCTTACATAGAAGTTACATACGTACTCATGGTACTTTATATAGGTTCCTAACAAGCTTCGTTTTTTTTTTTTATTTTATCTATAATATTTGATGTTAAGAATTTCATTTGATGGTGACCCGTATAGCACAGAGACCAAAATAAAACCCAAATGCAACTTTTTTGATTGGTTGAATTATAGTCTTTATATAGTTTTAATTTGGTTGAATTACGGTTTCTAAACGGTAGTTATGTCTCGTTTTTTCTGTTTTGCAACTGTTGTATTATCGTTAAATTATATATATAATGTTGATTATTGTTTTTTATTAAAGAATTATGTAATTATTCATTATATTAATCAAATCAAAGAAATTTTTAATTATAAATAAACAGTTGCAAATCGGTGCCAAAAATGTTGGCGACAACCTGTTTGGAACGGTTGCATTATAATATTTGCGGCTATAATTTAACGATAATACAACAGTTGCAAAACGGAAAAAACGAGACATAACTACTGTTTAGAAACCGTAAATCAACCTAATTAAAACTATATAAAGACTATAATTCAACCAATCAAAAAAGTTGCATTGGGGTTTTAATTTGGTCTCTGTGCTATACGGGAGGTTTGTATGTGACTTTTAAATTGTTATTTCTCAAAATATGACCTAACCTATCAGTTTTGCCCTTGATATATGCTAATGTGTGGTGTTCAATAATTAATTTTAATTAATTGTGTGTGATTTAAACAAAATTTCAACTCTTAATCTAAAAAAATTTAAAATTAATTCAATTCACGGGTAGCTCAGCGAAACGAGCATATCCAGTAATTTGCGTTCTAGAATTGTTAAATCCATCATTTCTGTTCACATGCAAATTTGTCAATAAATATGAAATGTCTCTGACAAATTAAACTACACAAATCTCTACAAACACCCGGCTTTTATAGCTTTGAGTGTATTGCTTTTGTGCTGAAGAGGAATATAAACAGTTGTTTCGATTTTAGCAGAGTTATAACCTAATGTTCCAAGTCTGGAAAACCTTTGAAAGGAGTCTGCATATTCAAATACATAGAGATATATGTGGGATATTTAAATTAATTTTTTATTATATTATCATTTAGTTCTTGAATTACGTGATTAATTGGTTCCGAACATTTTCGTGTAAGTTGAAAAATCGCGTAAGTCGAAGAAAGCACAAAATTTAGCATTTTTGGCAAAAAATATGTTTTAGTTTCAAAGGGTAATGAAAGTAAAATAGATCTACATATATATTGTAGTAAAAACCCGTTTTTTAGTAAGAACGCGTTCTTATTAGTTAAAACGCGTTTCACTGACTACCTTTGTGGCAATTAGAATTGAATCGGTGAGTTGAAAAAGATACACATTCCAAGCGCATAAACTTTCGGAAAACTAAAAAAAAACTGATTTTAAAAAACAATTATGTTTAAAATAATTTGTTTATATGTGCAATTTTGTTTGGCACACTGAGATCTACAAATTTGCCATTGACAACTTTTTTGTAAAAAAATTATTTTTTTCAAAAATCAGATTTTTTTTTAGTTTTCCGAAAGTTTATGCGCTTCGAATGGGTACCTTTTTCAACTCACCGATTCAATTTATTGATGTTGGTTTAGTTTGGTCCAAAGGTCTAGAATCTTCATTTTTGACCTTCAGCCTCATTTTGGATGTTTATTTTCAAAAAATTTTAAACGAAAATGTCAACAAAAATTACATCCTCTACAACTTTGCTTCTAATGAGGATGTAATTTTTGACATTTTCGTTTAAAATTTTTTTAAAAATAAACACCCAAAATGAGGCGGAAGGACAAAAATGAAGATTCTAGACATTTGGACCAAACTCAACCAGCATCAGTAAATTCTAGTTGCTACAAAGGTATTCAGTGAAACGCGTTTTAACCAGTAAGAACGCGTTCTTACTAAAAAACGGGTTTTTATTGCAACATATATACACTCAAGAAAATATTATTTATTGCACATATTTATTGAAAATATTGCACAAAATCTTCATACATATAATTATGAATGAACTACTGTAGTAGATGAAGGAGAAGGTATCAGCCAAAGATGGAATCACTGGGTTCAATAAAACACCTTTAATAAGACGTTTCGGCCTGAATTTTATTTGGCCATCTTCAGTCAATTAAGAGTTATACACAAAATGCGGTACACATATTTGATCGAACCAAGCCTTGCCAAAAATAAAATTTTTTTTAGCTTCATGTGAATTTATAACGTGCCTGGACCCAAAAGTTTCAGAATGAACAGGCACGTTATAAATTCACATGAAGCTAAAAAAAATGTTATTTTTGACAAGGCTTGGTTCGATCACATATGTGTATCGCATTTTGTGTTTAACTTCTAATTGACTGAAGTTGGGCAAATAAATTTCAGGCCGAAACGTCTTATTAAGGGTGTTTTATTGAACCCAGTGATTCCACCTTTGGCTGATACCTCCTCCTTCATATCTAGTACAGTTTCATCACAGGCACGAACTCTAACAATGAACTACTGTAGTTTAGAACTGCCTTTAAACTTTTCAACCCGTCCGTGGATTTCAGTAAATGTATAGTTATCAGCACTATCACCATTTTTACACTTAAGATACTGAAGATACTCTCACCAGCACAGTACCGCGCCTCGCCTTGTGTAAGCTAAACAACTAAAGTTTACTATTATTTTTTTTAAATAGCCTAAGTCTGAAATAGCGTAAGTCGAGGACTGAGTCTACTACTAAAAATGTATTTAACTAAACCTAGCAATATACTTTTTCTAATAAAAATATATAAGAGGTGAAACATCGATAAGTTAAGAGTGACCAATTGTTTTATTATTAGATGAATGTAATAATTTTGGTAAATAATGATGTCCAAATGGGTAAAGGAGACTGATCCATTATGATACTGTTTTGAATAATACTTATAAAGAGATAAATAGATTTATTGTGAAGCAAGTTGACATACCCTTCCCCTCAGATTGAAAAAAATCAGCTTTAATCTAGCAGAGGTTTCGACAAGTGTTACATTTTAAAAACCACTCATGGGGACTTGAAGTTCTCACTTAAATACAAATCAAACGGAATTCTAGTCAATAATAAAATGGCAGCCGTTATATATAAGGGTTAATATTTTGCATTTATAGAACTAATTTCATACTTTCATGCTCTCCAGCTGTATCAGCGTTTGAAGTCTAATATTGTCATCTACTTATTCAAATTTTTCGATAAAAAAAAATAATTGGTGAAAAACAGTTAACTTATATTAAAATCAAATGAGTTATTTTTTATATTAACCCTTTACATATCAAGCAACATACAATGAAAGACAAAGAAACTCATGCGTGAGACTCATATGGAGTCTAAAAAAATTGACCATATCTCTGAGTCCTACCGAGAGCTGAATATAGCCAGATTGGAGCAAATTAGAAGAGGGTCTCCTTACTGAGGCTCGGGTGGAAGATACTGAGAGGGTAAGCACCAACGTATTTTGGGGTTTCTCAGATCGAGAATAACATCCATGGAACTGGATAATAATAATAATTTTATTAGCGAGCCAGGCCTTATTAACCATATTAGCCCTCTTCGAATTTTACAATCCAGGTATGTGGATCTTATCCTGGATCTAAGAAATTTTAATTTATCACCTAAAGTATGTAGGTTCTTCCCCTTTTAATATTTTCCATCCATAGAACGACTCTGTATGACAGATCCTTCAGGGTGCGTTTTATAAGAGAATGGAACAAAGTCCCGGTAAATATAAAAAGGAAAGGCAATTTGAAAACATTTAAAAGGAAGCCAGAAACTCATTGTTTTTTTCTCCCACCTGCCTCAATGAGATAATTTTCGTTACCACTTGAAATTTACTGCTTAATTATTCTTTGCTGTATGTGTTATTGAATTTTTGAATACTGTATCCAGCCTGTTTTCTAAGCTGCTTAGAAAACAGGAAATTGCTATTAAAGACATATGTTTGGAGCATAGCCATGTACGGGTGTGAAACCTGGACAATTAGAAAAGCGGAGAGAAAGAAATTAGAGGCTTTCGAAATGTGGTGCTACAGAAGAATGATGAATATCAAATGGATGGATAAAATTACAAATGAAGAAGTTCTTGGAAGAATCGGAGAAAGAAGAACCTTGTGGAAGAGTCTGAAGAAGAGAAGAGGTCAGATGATGGGGAACACTGAGACATGGGGGACTGCTTAGGGATATCTTGGAGGGGGAGGTGGGAAAGAAAAGGGGAAGGGGAAGACCCAGATTAGAATATTTCAACCAAATAATTGGGGATATGGGATGCCTGAAAACCTGATGAAGCGCGTTAAAGGGGATGAAAATTTAATAATTATGGGGGATTGGAATGCAAGAGTAGGAAAAGGCAAAGAAGGAAAAGTGGTGGGCGAACACGGTCTAGGAAATAGGAATGAAAGGGGCGAAAGATTAATTGAATTTTGCAGTAAGCACAGTCTAGTAGTAGCAAACACACTCTTCCAACACCATCCAAGAAGGATCTACACGTGGAAAATGCCGTTAGACAAGGGGAGATTTCAAATAGATTACATATTAGTCAGACAAAGATTCAGAAATCAATTAAAGGACTGCAAAAGTTATCCTGGGGCTGATATAGCTAGTGATCACAATCTAATTGCGATGAAATGCCAACTAAAATTTAAAAAACTAATAAAAAAGGGGCGGTCGCGAAAAAACTGGGATATATCTAAATTAAAAAATAAGGAAACCCAAAAACTCTTCGAAAACGTAATGAATAAGAAACTGGAAGAAAAAACACACACAAATAATAAAGAAGATGAAATCGAACAAGAATGGAATGACATGAAATCAAGCCTGACCGAAACAGCTAACGAAGTCCTTCAATCAAAGAAAAACGAAATTAAAAAGCCATGGGTAACAGACGAAATACGGCAACTGATTGACGAACGAAGAAAATTTAAGAACAGAAAAGACGAAGAAGGGAAAGAAACATATAAAAAATTAAGATGGAAAGTTATAAGAGAATGTAGAAAAGCAAAAGAAAAAATGATTCAAGAAAAATGTAAAGAAGTCAACGAAAATCTAGTATTGGGAAAAGTTGATGTAGCCTATAGGGCAATAAAAATAAATTTTCAAGAAGACAAGCCAAAAAGCAAGAACATAAGAGATAAAGGAGGCCACATTATTCTAAACGAAAACGAACAGGCAAATAGATGGAAAGAACACCTAGAAGAACTCTATGGAGAAGAAAAAACAATGAACCCAATAGAAGAAGAAGAATCTGTGGACGAAAACGAATTAGGAGACCCCATACTCAGGTCAGAATTCGAGACAGCTTTGAAGGAACTAAAAAATAATAGAGCACCCGGAATAGACAATATACAAGCTGAAATCCTAAAGAACTCTGGAGAAAAGGCACGTGACAAACTTTTTGAACTAATTAGCAAAATCTATAAATTGGGAATCATCCCAAAAGATTTCGAAAAAAACAAAATAGTCACACTTCCCAAAAAGACAGGCGCGGATAAATGTGAAAATTTCAGGACCATTAGCCTAACCTCACATGCCTCCAAAATCCTAACCAAAATAATCCAAAGAAGAATAGAACAAAGAGTTGAAGAAAATCTGGGGGAAGACCAGTTCGGCTTTAGAAGAAACAGAGGCACCCGAGAAGCAATTCTCTCTCTTAGACTAATAATAGAAAGGGCTTTTATCAGGGAAGAATCTGTCTACATCGGATTCATAGACCTAGAAAAAGCATTCGATAACGTCAATTGGGAAATTATGTTTAAAATATTAAAACAGGCGGGAATAAAATTCAGAGAGAGAAGACTAATCTACAATCTATATCAAAACCAGACGGCAATTATAAATATTGGTGATGAACAAAGAGAAGCCAAAATAAAAAAAGGTGTAAGACAAGGATGTGTGCTGTCACCCATGATTTTCAACTTATACATAGAAGAAGCGATTAAAGAATTCAAAGACAAAATTGATACAGGTATAGAAATCCAAGGTCAAAAGATCGCTATGTTAAGATTTGCCGATGACATTGCCCTTCTAGGAAGCAATAAAAAAGAATTAGAGGACGCCTTGAATGGAATTAACCAAATCCTAATAGAAGAAATCAAAATGAAAATAAACAAGAATAAAACCAAGGTCCTAGTATGTACAAAAAAAGAACAAACGAGACAGGAATGCATCAAAATTAACCAAGAAAACCTAGAAGGAGTTAAGGAATTCCGCTACCTAGGAAGTAAAATAACATGGGATGGGAGGAGCAAAAACGAAATTAAATCAAGAATTGCCCAAGCAAAAATGGGGTTTAATTCAAAACAAAAACTACTATGCTCCTCCTCAATCAGCTTAGCAAACAGGAAGTTGCTATTGAAGACATATGTATGGAGCATAGCCATGTACGGGTGTGAAACCTGGACAATTGGAAAAGCGGAGAGAAAGAGATTGGAGGCTTTCGAAATGTGGTGCTACAGAAGAATGATGAATATCAAATGGATGGATAAAATCACAAATGAAGAAGTTCTTGGAAAAATCGGAGAAAGAAGAACCTTGTGGAAGAGTCTGAAGAAGAGAAGAGGTCAGATGATGGGGCACACACTGAGACATGGGGGACTGCTTAGGGATATCTTGGAGGGGGAGGTGGGAAAGAAAAGGGGAAGGGGAAGACCCAGATTAGAATATTTCAACCAAATAATTGGGGATATGGGATGCCAGACATTTGGAGAGGTTAAACGGCTGGCGGAGGACAGAGTCGAGTGGAGGCGGATTGTTGCATCAAACCAGTCTTGGGACTGTATACTCAATGATGATGATGATGGGATGCCAGACATTTAGAGAGGTCAAACAGCTGGTGGGGGACAGAGTCGAGTGGAGACGGATTGTTGCATCAAACCAGTCTTAGGACTGTATACTCAATGATGATGATGATGATGTATGCAGCCGTTTCCAATCTTTAAACTACTACGCCTCCCTGAAAAAAAATTCCGCGCCTCCATACCTTTTATTTTTTAATATAGATATAATCATATAGAAATTAAATGTACCTATGTATAAAACTGTAAAAAAAAAAATTTTTTAAATATTCATTCACTGAATTTTTACTGTTACGCTACGATATCAAGTTTTATTTATTTGTATATATTTATGGCATAAAAATTAATTTTTCATTAAAAAACTATCGAGCCTCCCTGGCACTAGTCCGTGCCTCCCCACCACTGATATAATGAATTCGTATTTGGAAAGTGAGTTTTCATTTTTGCTTTATTGTAAAAGTATTTATGCTTATATATTATAATTAAGTTTATATTTTAAGAATTGTAATAATCATTTTCGTATGCTCTAAACTTTTCTGTAAAAAAAAAATGTAAAATTAGAAGAGAGCTAATGGGGCTAAAAGCCCTGGTCCGCTAATAAAATTATCTTAATACTTAATTAAAACATTATTTTTGTAAATTAATTTTGTTTTTATAATTATTTTTTAATAGGTTTAAAGTTTTTCTTCGGAGACGGACTGGTATTTTTTGCTGAGAATTGAATGTAAGAAAAGGTAACCAAATAAAAATATGATTCCCAATAAAAGAATATTTATTGGAAGGTTTTCTTTTGAAAGTTTTTTTTTTTAATTCACGTTTTCCTCGTTCTTCAGGGTCCAAAAAGATCAATGAAGGAAGCAGGTAGTATTTTTCCTTCCTGCATCTTTTTTCAGTACATTTTTTTAATTTTTAACCTACTTTAAAAAAGGAGTAGGCTATCAATCCAACGGAATGTCTTTTTTTGTGTTTGTTCGTTGATTTCTCTCCTTCACTGAGGACCGATTTCGGTAATTTTTACTTTATTCAATGCGAAGCATGGGTAAAGTATTGTAATCGGTCTCTCGGCAAGCGTGACTTTAAAGAATCCTCAGGTAAAGACTACGGAACCAATGGTGTCTTTAAAGTCACAAATTGTAGTATTCAATTAGGTTGAATTTTAGCACGTGTCGGTTTTGCCAAAAATTACATGGGTTCTCGTCGAGAGGCCAAAAAGTGCGATTTTTTCATTTAGTGCATGCGGATGTATGTATGTATGTATGGATGGATGGATGGATGTGTATGTTATCGTTTTTTCTGTCCACATTTTGACCGATTGAAATGAAATTGAAAACCTATCATTATTTTAACAAAATGAAGCGCTGATTAGTTTTTTGTACATATCGGCCAACAAACATTAGTACTTTATTTCAATACTTTTTTAGTTTTTTCTAAATATCTTGAAAGTGACTTAAACAATTTTGATGAAATTTAATATCCTAATTAAGTACTTTGGGGACCACAAAAAACATTAAATAAAGTTTTTAATAAAATTATATTTTAAAGTACTTTACTTTAGAGTAAGATAGTACTTTTTCAAATTCTTTAAAATTTATTCATTTGATCGTTTTAATATAGCTCATTTAACCTAACTTATTTAAGAATGGATGGGCTTCTTTCTCTCTGTCAAATGCCAAATAATTTGGGAGGAAATTTTATAAGTAACCATAGCAATTGCGTTGTTTTCTTATCCGTTACCTTTGCTGAAGACATAGAGCAATCGACTTAAACCCAAAAATAGTGATTGATTCTGATCTAATACTTGAGGAATAACAATTCTACATTGGATTTTTGACGTTTCGGTTTTATTGGTAACCAGTGCTGAAGACATAGAGGAATCGAGTTAAAATCAAAAATAGCGATTGATTCTCATCTATAATAATACTTGAGGAATATTAATTCTACATTAGATTTTTGACGTTTCGATTATTATTGGTAATCATTGCTGAAGACATGAAGGAATCGAGTTAAAAAAAAAGCGATCGATTCTCATCTAATACTTGAGGAATACCAATTCTACATTAGGTTTTTCACGTTTCGATTATTATTGGTAACCATCACTGAAGACATGAAGGAATCGGCTTAAAATAAAAAAATAACGATCGATTCTTATCTACTACTAGAGGAATAACCTTATTGCATTCCATTTTTGATGTTTTGACTATTAATGGAAACCTCTACTGAAGACGTGGAGGAATCGACTTAAATTCAAAAAGACTAAATTCTTTTATGATAAACAACTCAAGCTTGAGTTTTATACCATTTAGTGCATTTTATTTGATTTTTTAGTTCTTTTATTTTATTTGTTGTATTTTTTTTTTTTTTTTTTTTGAATTCGGTTTTTTTTCCTAAAAATTATATTTTTTATTTTTGTTTTCATATGAAGATTATTTGATCCAAACACTCATCTCAAACTTGAGCTGGTCGAAAAGTCAGTAGAACCTAGTAAATTTTTCAGTCTGGATACTTTATTTATTAAATATCTTTGTTAACAAAATCAACTTATCTTATCAAGAAGATCAGTCATAGCTTTAAGAAAGATTAGTGACTTTAACTCATCAGATAGGTAATATCCTATGGTAGTAAAATTTCAAGATACCAGTAAATGGATCAAAATTTTAGCACATTCAATTTCCTGATTATATTTTTGAGAGGGTAGGTAATATATGAAAAATGGAAATAGATCTTGGTGTGCTCTTAACTCGAATGAATCTTCTGAAGAAGATTGATGAACCCTCTCAGTCAATTACTTGGATTTAGTCTGAAGCTTAATTCTCCTCACACATGAAAGACATTTATTCAATAGTAATTAGTCATCGGATCTTCCCTTATCGTATTCACTAGTAATGTGCATGAGATAATTCGTTCGTATTGATTAAACAATAAGGAAAAAAACATCTAAAAATGAAAGTATTTTTTTTTTCATAACGAATTTTGTGTCGTTTTTTAGAGGCTATCTTTATGCTTTCAATAAATTCAATCAATTATTCAAAGTAGAGTTTTACATGGAGTGTCAATATGAAAATTGAATTTCGATGTCTTTTGAACTTGGATGTTTTCTATCCGATGTTTTAGTAACATCGATTTTCGCTCAGGTGTTATCTCTATGCAATTTAACTCTGTTTTCGACAGCCCGTATGTAGCTCAGGGCTTTTGAAATGGCTAGAGCTGTTTTCTGTTTTTGACAAAACTAGCTAACCTGAAACAAGCTGTTTCAACTTTCAGAGGAAAAACAAAATAAAAAAACCATAATTGTAACCGAATTGCTATATACCTACCTATGTAAAAAAAACTTAAACGAAAATTTATATTTTTTTTAAATAATAATATAATAAAAGTATTCTTTTGTTGTCACCGATTTCAAAATATTACTTTTTACTTTACCATACAGAAGGTAAAAAAGTAAAAGTTGTAATCGTGAATGAAAAAAGTGTTTTTTTTTGCTCCTTTTTTTCAAAATATCTCAAAAACGGCCTTAAACTATTTTCATTTAAAAAAATGGACGAAACCATGGCATTTCGGTCTAGAAAAAATCCCTAAAATGTGATCATAAAAAAAATATATTTTTCGAGATATTAATTATTTTGTCAAAATGTCTGTTGCTCAAAAACTAGTTTTGAATATCAAAGCGAAATTTGAGATGAAGTTTTTGTGCATTAAGATTAAGAGCTGATTAGATTTTGGTTGAAATCGAATCAAAAATTAAGGGGGGGGGGGGGTAAAAATTGAAATTATAAGATTTTTACACTAAAAAAAAACAAGAAAAATGCTATAAAATGAACCTATAATAAAAAAAAGAGTTATTGTTATTCTTGGGGACCAAAATTGGGGGGGGGGGGGGATAAAATTATCCAATAT
>JALMQS010000353.1:6793037-6833350 GCA_024734495.1 Forficula auricularia
CCCCCCCCCCCCCCCCCCCCCCCCCCCCCCCCCCCCCCCCCCCCCCCCCCCCCCCCCCCCCCCCCCCCCCCCCCCCCCCCCCCCCCCCCCCCCCCCCCCCCCCCCCCCCAAAAATATTTTCAAACAAAAATCGAAGAAAGCTGATATTTCTAAAAAATATTCTCATAATTAAAAGGAGATATTATTAATTGATAATGGACCCAAAATTAAGAAGGGGGGTTCTTTCTTAAATAATTATAAATTATTTTAATTAAATATTAAATATAAAAGAAGATCCAGGTGTATATGGTAATGTCGTGTTGCTGACCACATCAGTTTATGTTATATAATTATAAATTTAACATCTCAGAAGCTCAATAAAACTTGAGAGAAATTTTATTCACCCTTTTGAAAAATTTAAATATAAAAATTAATAGTAAAGTAGAAATTGTAGGTATTATTTATTAATATTTGAAAACAATAAATCAATTTACATTTTACTTTTGAAATTGAATGCATTACAATATTTAGTATATTAGTGTTATTATAATAATGAATCATTATTTTTCTTCAAATTTTATCAAATTATAACTAGTTGAAAATTTGTACAATTTTTTTTTTATTTATAAACCTTAATGAAAGTAATGCCTCTATAATTTGTTACCAATATAAAATAAGTCATTGTAAGCTCAGAAAAGATTTGGATAGGTTTCAATTTCATCAATTGTACTATGTTATGATTTGGTTGTTGAAAACAAGATAATTTACCTCTTTAGTTTAATGTTGTCATTTAGGTTACTTCTGAATACCAATAATCAAAACCAAGGGTATTTGACTGATAATTCAAATAATAAAATTAACATTCTATAATTCTCGATTAAACATTAAATGGCTCTGCTTTATGAGAGTAAATGACATTTAAAACTTATGTTAGGTGGGTATGAGCTGAAGGGCTTATAGCAAAACTCTATTTCGAACTTTTAGTGGCAAAAATGTAGGTTTTTCACTAACACCGGTGGGAAAAGAAATTACATAATATATATACTAGGACACTTTTTATTTTATAGAGCAGTGGTATTCAATCTATGGGTTGCGACTCCATTTGGGGTCTCGATAAATTACCTTAGAGTCGCAATGTGGATGAAAAAATTATAAATAAATTCAATCGGTTATTGAAGATATAAAAAGTCACTTGACAGATCTTAAATATAAATTTAATACTTATTTCCCGGAAGATTTTTCTGACTCTGAGTGGATCCGGGTTCCCTTTATATTAAATATTTTCTTTTATATTTTATATTAAATAGTTTTTATTAGAATATTTGGATTTTAAAGGGTAGTTTATTTGAAGTCTAATTTGAAAAAACGCTAATTACTATAAAAATATAAAATTAATTATTATTATAAAACAATCGATTATTAATAATTTTATTCAATTTTGAACGAAATTGATTGATTAGTTTTTAAGAAAATGGTAAAAAGCTAAAAAACCGTAACGACTCACTGACGCCGGGTGACTTGCGACCCAGCCTCTTGATAAAAGAGAAAACAAAGAATTATAAATGTGAGAGAAAACGGTCTTACTTTATCGATTTCATCTATCAGAAGGTTCACAGTATGTCTATTATATAAGAAAATAGCATTTTGATTAAGAATTTTGTAGTTTAAAAGAAATTGTATGAAAAAATTCAATTTCTTCTCTCTGGGAGCAAATCTATTAGAAATGGCCAAAAGTTTTATTTTTTTTCCCCATTAGATATTTATTCAAATCTAATGAAATTTCACATCTCTGGGTTATTTTTATTTATCTTTTATATTAAATAATTATTATCAGGAAATTTTCATTTTAAAGGATAGTTTATTTGAAGCCCAATTTGAAAAAAGGTTATAACTCCGTTGGAAATTTTTTCAATAATATGAAATTAATCGATATTATAAAACAATTAATTATGAATAATGTACTTTAATTTTGAACGGAATCGCTTCAGTACTTTTTGAGACAATGGTCAAAAACCATCTGAAGCGTCTCAAAAACGATGTTTTTTGAAAGCACGATTTGCCTTTGAAAAAAGATAAAAAATTCATATGAAACGAAATTTTGATATGTGACATGGAGGTGAATTTTAAAATATTTCTAAAACGGCCTTTCATAGACGGTTTTCGGGGTTTTTGACGATTTTCTCAAAAATTACTGAATCGATTTCGTTCAAACTTGAATTAAATTATTTATAATTAATTATTTTATAATATCTATTAATTTCATATTTTTAAAAATTATTTCAAAAAAGTTATTAGCGTTTTTACAAATGTGGCTCTAAATAAACTACCCTTTAAAATGCAAATATTCTAATAAAAATAATTTGATATAAAAGATAAAAGTACATAACACAGATATATGAAGTTTCAATAGATTTGAATAAATATGTAATTCCGTGAACCTTCAGATAGATGAAATCGAGAATTTAAGATTCTTTTCTTTCTGATTTAGTCTTATTTTGGTTTGTTTTATCGAGAGAGTTGGTTGGGTCGTCTCTTGACATTAGACAGGGCACATTCTTTGTTATGGATTCATGGAGTCCATTAACTTAACACATTTGAAATATCTTTTAACATATTAAAATTTAATACATTTAAGTAATAAATAAATAAATAAAATAATTTAAATATACGATTATACCATCAAAAGCAATTAGCCTGGCGTCCAGGTGAAGCGTCATGGATCAGTGCAAAACAGTTCAATAATTATTTTATTAATTAATTAAAAGTGTTAAGACAAGTTTATTTAAAAACATTAATTTATATGATATATATAACGATTTTGCTTGTTTTATTTGAATACATTCAGGGGAAAATTTTTCAGGGTCCAACATCGTATTCTTGCTCTGACGCCGAGAAACATTGACAACTCACTTATTAATATAGTTTTTCAATAACAAATTCCAGATTTTTATGTTGTGCCACTAAATATTTGAAAACTAACCCCTTCTTCCTTTGCTGCTAAAAATTTCATTGAACCAGAAGAATCAGTTCACGAGAGACTCTGGCAGAGTCAACTTGTAATGTAAATACAATTTGAAATCTGTTCATATACAATACGAAACTTGTTTTGCTATCATTTGTGAATAAAATATTATTAAATACAATATTTTTTTATTAAAAGAGAAACATTTTTATTTGTTTATAGGTCAATTGTCTATTGTTTTTCTTATTTTTCTCCTATGGGTCTCGCAGATAACCAATAGTTTACTGTAGTCATGGGCGTAGTTAGGGAGGAAGGGGGGCCCCCTACAAGACTCTTTACCTTCTAGAAAAATCAACTAACTTTTTAGTAGAATTAACAAATTTGGAAGTAATGAAATAATTCAATTTTGTTAAGGGAGAATGGTTTGGAAAATAATTTAATGTGAAATACATAAGTGATGCCTCGTAATAATGAGATTCGATTTTTCTAGGTGGGGGGGGGGGGGGGGGTAATAAATTTTTTAGTGGGGGCACTGCCGCCCTTGCCCTCTCCTAACTACGCTTATGATTCTGTAGTCGAAACATGCGAGGTGACGTAACGAATTCATTTAATATAATTATTTAACACATTTCCTTTTAATGGTTTTAATTTGATGTTAGTTTGTTATTAATGTGTCGTAAGAAAAAGTCATGGTATGCACTAAATTCGCCAGAATAATTTATTGTAAATGAATGAATGAATGCCTATTTCTATTACGAAAAAATTGTGCTATAAGAATATGTTATAGAATTTAGAGTGCGTTGCTATTAAGGTTTGCTTACTCTTGATTAGCTACAGGTTGTCTTTGAAATTGCTTTGAGAGTTTCTTGACACCAATTGAGCGAGAAATACGAGGTGAAAGAGACCCGTTACTCGATAAGATTATCCAGCAGGCAAATATTCATAAAGTATACATTATAAATTCGCAAATGAATTCCTATGAATTTTTCTACTTTCTTAAAATAATAATTTAACACCTGAAGCAAGCTTTAGGAAGGATTATTGGCTTAATCTCATGTCGGGATGTAGTATCTATGAAATGGAGAAAGAGCGGAGAATCATCTTCGATAATTGTTAAGGAACATAGTGGCTCAGAAAAATTATTTAATAATAGTTTATTAAGGAGGTCCTTTCGCAGCCAATGTTAAATAAAAAATATTAGAATATAACTATAACTTAATTTTTTATAATAGTTGAAATCTCTATCTATGCTTTGGTGAAGTTTGAATCACACATT
Organism: Forficula auricularia; assembly: GCA_024734495.1. Classification (NCBI taxonomy): domain Eukaryota; kingdom Metazoa; phylum Arthropoda; class Insecta; order Dermaptera; family Forficulidae; genus Forficula; species Forficula auricularia. The sequence continues at coordinate 6,797,255 of JALMQS010000353.1, forward strand.
AGCGAGCAAATTTTTGAAAATGTAAACCTTTTCTCACTCTTATGGAAAATAAGATCTTGACACTTTCTCTTGAATTATACTACTATTAGTTGATAGATAAAGTTAAAAAAAAACTAAAAATTAGCTTTTTGAAACATGCAGGTTTCTTTTTTGCAATAAAATATATCATTGACCGACGAATTTACTTAGATATTTACTTTAAAAACTCACATAAATGCTATGTTTACATGTAAACATAAACAACGCATTGCAAAATCTTACATGAATTATTATTAGCTGATTTGAATAAATCAAACTCACTTTTATATTTAATTATTTTTTTTTATAATTGTTTTTATTTGAAACATTTACGGCTTCCTATTTATTTTTACTTTAACATACAGGGTATGGTCAAGTATTGTAATCATGCATGAAAAAAGTGTTTTTTTCCTTCTTTGTTTCGAAATATCTAAAAAACGGCTGAACTATTTTGATTAAAAAAATTGAGCGAAACCATAGCATTTCGCTCTACAAAAAAGCCCTAATAAGTGAACATCGAAAAAATTATATTTTTCGAGATAATAATTGTTTTGTCAAAATGTCTGTTAGTCTCTCTGGTTGTTAGTTAGTCTGTGCGTTACCAAATTTTGTGGACGAGCTAGCTCAAAAACTAGTTGGAATATCAATACCAAATTTCACACGTAGTTTTGGTCCATTGAGACTAAGAGCTGATTAGATTTTGGTGCACATCGACCCTAAATTAAGGGAGGTGGAGGGGGGGGGGTTGAAAATTAAAAATCTAGGCCATTTGAGCAAACTCAACCAGATTTTGTATACATAATCAGTGGAACCTCAGAAGTCTAAAAATGCAAAAACCAACCGCCCAAAATGGGGGGGGGGGGGAGTGTAGGGTCAAAAAATGATAATCTAGGCTCTTGTTTTAAACTCAACCAAATATTGTGTACATAATCAGTGGAACTCCAGAAGTCTAAAAATACAAAAAGTAAGCGCCCAAAATGGGGGGGGGGGGTCAAAAAATGAAAATCTTGGCCGTTTACCAAACTCAACCAAATTTTGTGTACATAATCAGTGTGCCCAGATTAATCTAAAAATGCAAAAACTCCCTCCCCTAAATGATTTTAAATAATTTTATTAAATATTAAATATAAGTGAGGGGCCAGGTTGTATGGTAAAGTCAAGTGTATGGCCACATCAGAAAACGTCAGCTTATTTAATTCTATTATTTTTAATTTGTTAAGTTATTTTATTAAATATTAGATACTACACTTCTTTTGACTCAACTGGAGCGAAAGGACCTCCTTAACTACATGCAAGGTTAGTTTCACTAATAAAACAAAATATATTTAATGTTTGACTTAATATATTTCAGGGCATAAGCCCATCTTCAGGAGACGCATGCAAAAAATGAATACAACCAAATGTTACAAATTTATATAAGAGCAGTGAATAAAAGCATTTTTTTAGGGTTTAGAGTTTACGGAAAAATGATTAAAAATGTATGGATTATGAAAAGCTTTGAAAAAATAAGGGTCATATTAAAAGAAATATTCGTGCATGTAACTTTTAAGCGCGGTTGAAATATAACTTCTTTGACCGTTGTGGCAGGTATTACTAAAAAGATTAAACTTAAAATAAATATGCCATATTAGCTGCTCCTACGGCTACTAGAAAGCTATTTGGTCTAGAAGTATCCCCATATTTAAAACGAGAGATATAATTAAATGTTTATGAGCCCAAAATTTAGGGGAGGGGGGTTCTTTCATAAATGATCATAAATTATTTGATTAATTATCATTTACTTATTGCTTCAATAATCGCATCTCTAATTACAATTGTTAATTGAAATCGTAGGGAGTTGGATAAAAATTATTAAAATAAAAACAGAGTTTTATTCTTTAATGTGCCAAACGTTTCGTCATTGTATTTTTGACTTCTTCAGCTGCTCATTATATAACTCAATTTTGCCTGATGCTTTTAGAACTATGAGAAAAAACAAATCAATCAATCCTTTCTCATTATAATACATTAATAATTTACAATTAAAGTTAAAATTCAAAACTAAAACAATCTCAATTGTCTCAAATAAATTTGATGGAACAAAAGAAAATTGTATTAGTTTTGAATTTTAACTTTGATTGTACACTATTAATGTATTTTAACGAGGAAGGATTGATTGATATGATTTTTTTCATAGTTTCAATAACATCAGACAATTGAGTTATATAATGAGCCGCTGAAGAAGTCAAAAATAAAATGACGAAACGTTTGACACATTAAGGTAGTTCTTTCGCGACAATCCACACAAAAAATTTTACCCTCGTAACCACCTTATACATATGAACGGTACTAAAAATTTTAGGTTATGTTTTTTTAACGTGACTATACTTCTCACACTACTAAATCCTCTTTATGAATGAATCGTTTCCAAGCGATTGTTCTTATATCTCCTCCACTAATAATGATCCCCCAAATATGTTTTTTTTATTTTTTATCAAAACTACGAGGTAAATAATTTGAATTTTTTTTAAGTTACTCCGAATATATTATTCTAATAAATAATAATTTTTAATCAAGATGGTGAAAGTCCTTCAATAAAAAAAATAAAATAATGATCATTTTTTCACCCTTTCCCAATCTACCATATGTAAAAAATTTCATTTTTAATTGCAATTATTGCATGTTTGGTGTGGTAAACCGTCTTCAAATTTTAACAGTGGGCTTATTATGCTTTTAATGACTTGTATTCCAAGTTTCAAAGACTTCTTGAATTTTTGCATTTGTAAAACTACTACCTTAAAGAATAAAATTCTGTTTTTAATTTAATTTTTATCCAACTCCCTACGATTTCAATTAACAATTTACCATTATATACCGCAATTAGAAAAACATTTTGCCCTGTTCCCAATTTTGACAATACGTTAGGCGTATCGGAGGAAGGGGGAAGGGGTGGTTAAAAATTATTTTATTACGGAGGGACGGCATGTTACATAAAAAGTGTTGGTATTCCTCAAAAAATGATACAATAAACTTTTAAATAATGAAGAGAGAGAGAGAAATTTAAAAGCTTGAAAAAGATGATCATTTTCACGTTTTTGTGTGTGCTATATTAAAGGCTATAAACAACATCAATAGGTTAGCAAAGTATCATTTATAAAATGGAAATAGAGTGATATCATTCGGCCTGAATCCGGGTTATTATGATAGAATTCGCTTTGAAATATTTGAGCTATTTCTATTCAAATAAGAGGCAATTTATTATTATTTGCCTTTTCTTCCCGTTCTATTCTTCTGATGTTATTATTTGAAAGTCGAAGATTGAACAAGCTCGAACTCGTTATTATCAGTACTTTGGCATTTTCTCATCGTTAATAAAATAGAGGTATAAAGTATATTTGGTTCTTTATTATTCAAGATCAAGCTTTCAAACGAGCTCTTTTTATAGATATACAATTATTTTTCAAAAAGAAAGTTATATTATAATAATGTGAAAGAAGAACTTAACTAATATTTAATGGTCTGCAAAATTTTCCCTTTTATAATATAATAATAGTAATGGTCTTTTTTTGCCCTGAGGCCCAGAGAGGGTTTAAGAGTGAGCCTCCGGCTCCGTCCAGCTCCTAAGGTAACAGATTACTGAGGGGTGAACCGCGACCTAATATCGTGTCCACCTACTTCCACTTCCACTTTCATTTCCAAGTAGAAGACAATAGATGAAGGGGCATTAATCTAATGAATTCTAAAATAATTCCACATAATTCCAAAGACGATGTACACCTAATTCCAATCGCGGTTCACTCCCAACAGATTACCAAACAGCTCTGCCTTGGCTCTATCTAAGGAAGTAAAGGCTAGCCAGCTCCGATACCTCCCTCTCGTTCAAACTGACGGAGTCCAGAAAAATGTGAACAAAACGTCTGGAGTCAGCCAAAATGCAGAAGCTACCACAGGGGGGTCAAGTTTGGCCCTCAAGCGCCTAAAGGGGCTTCACTACTAATTTGTTTAGAGTTTTTCCCCTAGACGGTTGGCCGATCAAGGCTGAATCCACACTTTCTCTATTAGTCGCCTCTTACGACAAGAAAGGAGTACTGCGGGTCTATTCTACGCCCAACCCGCAGGGAAAACTAATGATTAAATCATTTACAAATATATAAGTTATCGATAAAGGTCTAAATATCAAAAGTCAATAAAAACATCCATTTCATAGCTAAAAGTAAGGAATTTGATCAAATAACTCCAAAATAACATATCCTAAAAGATATTTGACATATAAGAAGTATATTTTATTAATAATATCTTTGGCCGTCGTAATAAATGCCAGGAGTTGATTTAATAATTTAAAGCTCTCGTTTTCCTTTTGACGTGTTATCAAAATGTATTTTCCGTTATTTATTTATAATGGGCAATATATGGAAAAAATGATAATTTTTGAACATTTGGGAGTGGTGACCTCGCCCTACCATTGATCGCGGAAGTATGAAGCAAGGGGTCCATACACAATTAACATGAGCAAAATATACTGAACAATAATCATGGTTTTGAAATGCATTCGTTGATTTGAGGCTTGTCACGTTTTTTTGTTTCTTTTAGTAACTGTACTAAATTTGATTCAGATAAAACAAAAAGGCTTAGAATTTCAATATTTTAACCCTCTTTCGGCCCCACGTGCTAATTTTGGGAAGTTGAATTTCGGAGAAATTTTAAGATTATTCTAAAGAGTAAGGATTATAAATTTATTCCAGGTCGAACAAAAAGATTAGATTTCAATATTTTGATCCCCTTTTCGCCCCCACACGTTTATTTTGGGAAGTTTATTTTCCCAGCAATTTTACATTATTCTAATGAGTAAGTGTTTTAAATTTGGATAGATCTAGACAGAAACATAATATTTAGAATAGATTTGTGTCTAAGAAGTTATTTTATGATTAACAGAGAACCCATTCCAAAATTATGAAGCAACATCAATGCTATCTCCTGCGCATAATAACAAAAAATCTAAGTCTGTTATAAGCAATTTTACATAGGGGGCATAAGAATTTTAGAAAGGTTTAGTTGGGGCATGAGATAAAAAAACTACTCTAGAGGCAAACATAAATATGTAAATAGAAAAGAAATCATGGTTGATTATGATTTTTCTCCATGTTTCAGAAATGTTTAAACACAATAATGTTCAAAAAACAATTCAATAGAGAGCATTAAATTTTTTGTTAGAGACTAAAATTTCGAAGGTTTGGCCTTCATCATCAGTCTTTTTAATTATAAATATTTTATCTGTTATTTCTTATGGCTGAATTACCCGATTGGATATAGAAAATTCGATTAATCGTCTAATAAGGTTGTCTAAATACAGGCACCGCCATCAAGTGCTGCCATCTACCAATTTTATAGTGGTCAAATTGGTGAATTGAAAAATTTTGAGCAATGAAAAAAATTTCTATTATGTTAATTCTCCAGAAATCTTACATATTTCATTAAAAAAAATTAAATATAAGATACTCTCCACTTTAGGAATAATGAGGGAAAATCCTCCGAAACTGTTTAAAAAAAATTGAAAGAAATCGCGAATTTTTTAAAGTCTTTAATTATGATGAGTTAGAAAACATCGAAGGATTTGGGCTAGAGAGCTAAAAACCAGTGTATTTCAAACTTTTCAATTAAAGTGACGAGCTTACTATTTCAACAGGTTAGTTTTTCGTATACAGGGTCATTTTAGCGATGTCCTCCTCTTTGCAACATTTTCTTGAGATCTCTAGTAATATGTGACAAGTTTTTCTTACTGAAGCCATTTCTTTGTAAAATTTTTTTTTTATAAATTTAATATTCCTATCCCCTAATAATAGGAAGAGAAAAAACCCAAAAATGTCTGTAAATAATTAACAAAAATAAAATTGATTAACTAAGAATACAAGTAGTGTAGTGTAGATTAAATTTAAAAATAAACTATATCCCGGAGCGTTAGGGATAATCCTGTAAACAGGTAAATTAAAAAAAAAAGATGCCTAATCAATACTTCTTAAATATAAAAAAAAAAAAAAAAAAAAAAATACTAGTAACATGTGTATTTATTACGAACTAAGAGATTCAATCCCACAATCAACCCATTTTAGTCGTCTCTTTGACAAACAGGGAATACTGAGAGCCAATTCTAGCACCGATTCACAGGGGGACTCTGGGGTAGTTCCTACCCAAAACTTTAATTTGTAACGTAGAATGGTTGTTACTTTAGTATTAGATTAAATGAAATAAATTATATATAAAAGTATTTAATCAAGGAAAAATACTTACTAAAAAGGGCACAGTTAGAATGAACTCTTTTCCTTTATAGAAGCTAAGGCAATGATTACAAATACAAGTCCAGGCATTTTTTTTTCCAAATACAAGTAAAGACCTGTTCTAGCCTAGTAGAAGTTAATTTCTTTATTTCTATTATTCTAGGAACGGCCTTTTGGCTATTGCGCTTGGACTAAATGGATACTCGTTATTATATATATAGAGAAGATTTAATTAATTAAAGAACATAAAAATGTTTAAAAATAATTAAACCATATATATTTCTATAAGAGTTCAAATTGATAATAGGTGGTAGATTTTAAATCCTAAAATTCACACAAAAATCTAAAAGATCATTTATTTGCTCTGATTCTAACTGGCGAGAGTAGATTTTTAATAGAGAATAGAAAGGTAAGAAAAGTTTAAATCTAAATAAAAAACAGATTTATTTAATATAATCTAATTCAGTGAAACTGCAATCAGCGTAATGAGTCTTGAAAAAGTTTCACTTTATCCTCCAATTTATTTTGAATTCTTTCACTATAGTCAATAGATGGTTTGTGGGTTTTATATAAATATATAGAATAAATATAGAATATAGGGGTAGATGTTGAGGGTTGTTTACCTTTGGGTGAGCGTAGGTAGCCTCTGATGTTGCCCCGATGAATTTTCGACCACAACTAAAGCGAGAATCCCAGTTCCAAAGAATCCCGTTACTCGATTAAGATTAGCAAGCGGGCCAAATTCCTCCGAATTATATCCAATAGAATTTTCTCAAAAGTACTTTTTAAACAATATTATTATTTTATTATAATAAAATAACAAAAAAAGAATCTAATTAATTATAGATGGTGGTTAGTTAGATGGAGAAAATTTGAACACTCGATTTTTTATCCTTCGAAGCCAGCGAAATGTTAATTAGTATTAATTAATAAACCCATTGAAGAGAAATATATATATATTTAAAAATTATGCTCTTATTTCAAATAATTATGAACAGCTTTTTGAATCTAGTTACGAAAATATTAAATCGAATTGAATGTCTCAATTTAATTATTTATCATTTATAATTATTAATTCAGAGTAACGAGTCTTAAAACTCTTTCTTCAAATTTTATTTTTCCCTTTTTCACCCTTTTAAATTAAATATTGTAAAAACATTGATTATATAACATGTAATGTAGCTGTAAAAGATTGTATTTTTATGAATAGCTTTATTAAGGATTGAAATGTTTTTTAAATCACCTATAATTAATAAATTATAATTATTATTGAACAGTTACAAATAATACAATATAACTACAATGTTTTGATCGCCTTATTTTCCGAACGTTTTCAAGTATGAGCACACACTCCGATTGTGTGTTCGTGTCAATAAAACAATTATCACTAAGGAAAAAACTAACTTCAAAATAACACAAACTTTATTTTTGGTTACGAATTTTATCTTAATATAGGATTCACAAAAAAATAATAACAATAACAGCATGGTTTTGCACGATTTGTCATTTTTTTCCTATTTTGAACATTTTCTTCACAGATGATAGGAATGCTCGCTAATTTTAGGTAGTTGATATTTGCAGCAATTATTTTGTACTATTTCAAAACATTTCGATATTCTTGTCTTATTTTGCACAATATAACTCAGTCAAAATTCGATTATAAGAATCTCCCAGTCACACAGAAAAACAGGCGAAAAACTCATATTAAACTCATATTATTAAAATAAAATAAATAAATGTATGTAAAAATATTTCACTTCAAACTTGACTCGAACTTCTATAGAAGAGAGGAAAAAGCAAATTAAATTCTGTCGATTTATCTTACATTAGGTTTTATTAATTAAATAGTTATAACACTAGATATAATATACTAATGTACGAGTATTCAAAAAGAAAGATTAATATTTTAATAAAGTTAGATAATTCATAAATATCTACATATCAGAGTGGAACAAGAAAACCCACTTAAACTTCCACCATTAAATTAAGTATTGAAGTTTCAGAAGAACGGAATTTCCTCATTCTCTTTGAGTGGCTTTTCACTTTCATTCGTTGCTTGGTAAATTCATTCCCTTACGTGATACATCAGAGCGTAGTTATCATATATATGAGTGAAAGAGAGAGAGATAAAGAGAGACATCATCAAATTTATTCCCACCTTTGATCCTAACGATCGAACCACTTAGAACCCAGTCAAATTTTAAGGGCTAATTTCCTTAAGCCGCTTATCGTGGTCCTTAAATGATCGAGTATATTTTCATGCTACTTTATTGTTGCCCACAAATGAAACCACGAGAAACTTTATTCAATAAAATAGCACTGTATAAAGAAATTTGACAAAAAACATATATGTGAAAAAGGGGCCAAGTTTGGTACAAACGGCTTCGTCGACTAAAGAGTTGAGATCTAAACGGCTGTCAAGTTCCATAGCAGTTGCTTAAATTATAGCAATAGTATATAATTATTGAAAAATGTATTATAGACTAATAAACCTACACAAAGCCACGAGCCGGGCCTACCAGGCGTATGGATATTGGAAATTTGATGTTTCTTCTTCACTGGTGGTCAGCTTAGAGTTCTGATCACCAGTGAAGAAGGAACATCAAATTTTCATTATCCATACGATATTGACTCCATGAAAAACAACATTTATAATTAAAAACGACGGATGATGAAGACCAAGTCTTCGAAACTATAGTCTCAAACAAATAAATAATATATATATATACAGATATATCATCTCGATATAGGTATATGTGTGTCTGTGTATGTTTATTTGCATCAAGCAGAGGACAACCTCTTTGTTTCTCTTTGTGAATTTTTATTTAGACTATATCATCATCAGCCTGTCGATAGCGACAATCCACTGCTGAATATAGGCCTCTTCCATCAAATGGAAGGGGGTTGGCATTAAGTCACCACGCTTGCCAGACGGATTGGTAACTAGGAATCAGATTTTAGTCGGTCAAATATCAATGCAGGGACTCGGACTCGAACCCGGGACTCCTGCTTAGAAGGCTAGTGTCTTTAAGCTCTCGGCTAATCCGATTCCCTTAGACTATATAGATGTTATATATTTAAATTCCACCAAAAACTTAAATGTGAAAAAGGGGCCAAGTTCCGTACAAACGGAGTTCGGGATTGTCGGCGTCGCCGATAAAAGAGTTGACATCTGAACGGGTACCAAGTTCCATAGCATTTCTTTAAATCATAGCTATAGGAATGTACAACGTTCTTCAATTAATTTAAAAGAAAATTTGTTACGTTCTTTGATATTGAACCCCCCCCCCCCCCTGACTTTCAAGCTCTGATTTTTTTGAAATGTTTTAAGAGGAAAAATATTATTTTTATCCTAACTTTTTAGATGTTACGGAGCTTCGACTCCGACTCCAAAAGATCGGAACTTCCGATTGATTTTAAACCTCCGACTCCGAATTCGGCTCCGGTAATTTTGAATCGGATGTTACAACGAAGATCGAAAGATTCGACCGCGGCCAGCCCTGAGCCCTCTGAGCGCAAACCTACAAGTTTTGATTTTTCGGCCTGGGAATCCCATCACGCCCGCGTCTCCAGTTCATTTGGCCTAATATATATAATTAATACTATAAATTAGTATTTTAGTTTTGTTAAATTGTTAATTTATTGTATAAAAATGTATATTGTAACTGGGATAACTCCCGTATATCGAATAAAATAAAAAATAATATAAAACAATATATGATCCGCTGAGAAATAGAATGGACTAAGCTTTTGTTTATTAAGTACAATTTGCTACATTTAGAGTCACTCAAATTGATTTAAAAATTTTAATTAAGAATATTTTTCTATTGTTGCATGTTAAGGTGGCCCTAGGGGCGTAGACGGTTAATCCTTTGATCAAAATGATTGAGTCAAGCATGATTGACTGTCTAGGAATCCGTTTGACGCTTGAGTCAATCAGTGAAGGTGATTGATAAAAAATTTGATTGATTCAAATGATTGAAGAGAGTGCATGACCGTCGATAAGGGTTTTGATCAATCTTTCTTTCGATCACACACTCGGCAACAACCATGTTCGACTCTGCGCTAGCTTTCAACACCGAAAACTATACGGAAAGTGGGTTTATTAGACTGATTGCCCAGAGCTTTGGAAAGTGAAAATGAAAGACTATTTTGTTCATTGGGCCTCCGAAGATCGTGCTGCCTCTTACAAAGATAAAACAGAATATAGTAGATAAAATAGCTTGCCCATATTTATTTCAACTTCATACTTTCAGCTTCAGAACAAATAAATTAAAATTCAGAGCGGGTGGCTGAGAGAGCCAGAATTAATCTTGACTTACATTTCAAGTTTTTTTTTTTTTTTTTTACTTTAATATAATAAAATAATTATACGCCACCGATCTATATGTTCTTCTGCTGAAAGTGTAAAAATTAAGGAGAGATCCTCTCATCGCCCTATATGTTAAATCGTTTATTGTCTTTGGGGAATAAAAGAAGTACGGCATTTGAAAATTGTGGTGACTTTAAAAGCGGAAGCATAAATCTGTATTTGAAACAGTGGCTTCACTCGTAGGTATATAGGTGATATTTGTTAATTCAGGAAAACGTAGCTATACAAAAAAGCACAATTTCACTAATAATTCACAAAAGTCTTGCAAAAAAAAAGAATACTATCTTCCATTACGGAAACTTCCCTATGAATGAGTTTTGATCAATAGATTGAAGGGATGATTGAAGAATGCGTCAATGATTGACTATCAATCTTTTGATCAATATGATTGACCGTCTAGGGCCTACTTAAGACTTAATTAAATACATCTCTCTTCTACTCCGGCTCCGCCTCCGACTCCAAAATAATAAAATTTAAAATCTTCGGTTCCGGTAAATCCACCTCAGTAACATCCCTAATACAATGTATTTATTGTTATTCTTTTGTTTTAAAATATAACATATGTATATAATTAGAACATTGGCTTATCGAACATAACTAGTGCCCGGGGCACGGTCCTTTATTGGTGCCTCCCTCCCCCTTCAAGAAACACATTTAGTAATAATATAATATATAGAATTTACTCGTAATAAGCCCACTCTGTAAGTGGCGCCCATGATAGAGGGGGTCTACCCTTACCTCTCCGCCACTGAATTATAACTTTATTCAGTAAATTTTAATATACATCAGTCAGTCCTCGACTTACGCGATTTCGGACTTAAAAAAAGAAGAGGAATTAATTGAACAACCCAAGCAATTTGATCAGATCAGATGAGTGAATATTTAAATATGATTCGGGATGGATTAGCTGGTCTCGAATTCTGAACGATCTGTGAAAGTTACAAAAGCAATTATAATAATGATATTGCATGCTACTCTTTAATTTATGAAGAAAAAAAAGGGCTCAAAGACAATTAACACTGGACCGATACTTGAAGTATATATGTAGATTCTGTTATGTGCAATATGTCCAATAAATATGTGAAATAAATAATATTTTCTTGAGTGTTTATATATAGATCGCTAAATCTTTGCTTTCCTCGACTTATGCGAAAACCTAATTAATCGCGTAATTCGAGGACTTAAATATATATATATATATATATTGAGGTTTTGCCTCCCCGCCCCTCTCCCCCTACTGACAAAATTCCTGTGAATGTTCACGTCGTTAGCATAATTCAGAAATCTCGCAGGTCTACTACTTACACTTTTGCCTTTTGGCATGGTTACTTGGCCGAAATATCTCAATATGTATTAATTTCTTTCTTACTATATTTGTTTTGTGGGAAGTTGTACGGTACAGACCCATCTACTTTTAACAGACCTCAACTGATGTTAAAATTGAATCAATTATTTTTTTAAGAGAATAGCTTTTTGTAGGGAATAATTAACAAGTTTATATAAATAAATAAATACATGAATAAACATTGTTTTTATGTCGAGGCTTTGGTTGTTAAACTGACCAATCCAAAACAATTTCCCTGATCACATAAATAAATAAATCTCAAGATTCAATGCTTCACAATGAAATGGTAAATTTTAGTGTATACGGTCCGTGGATAAAAGGTGTGGTTGACCCTTTGTAAATTTAAAATAGCGAATTTTAATGAAAAATATTTTAAATAATAGAACAACATAAATAAAATTATTGTTAATAGATTAATTTTTAGCATTTAAATTTATTATATATTTTCTAAGATAAAATTGAATAAAAAAGATTTCATTCCGAGACTTTCCTAGATTTTACCTAAAGTTTAGATAAAATAGTATTGGAATTGACTTCAAAGGGTTCTCAAGTAAAGATTACGGAACCCAAGGTCTCACCCAATCACAATTGTAGTATTCATTCAGTTTGAATTTTAGGAAATGAAAGACCGTTTGCCTTGGCTCTAGTCAACCTGTTGAGCCCGCAATCATATCATTTGCCTACCCTACAGGAGAGTCTACCAATGAACAAGAATAATAATAAAGATTCTTTCATTTATTTTTAAAATTAATCCGATATTTTTGGAAAAGATAAAAATTAAATTGATTAGCTATGTCCATCGATTAAATTATTAAAGTTGGTATCGGGAAATAAGGACTATAAAATGACAAATATGCAAGGAAGATAACTATTTGGTATGTAAAATTGTTTTTTTTTGTGTGTATTAATTTGTTTTTTGTATGTATTGAAATGATTTTTGAAATCAATTTTGATTTTGATTTGGAAATGTTATAATCTGTATTAATTGAGGCCTTATCACCTTTTAGAGTCCTGAAGAAGTCAACAAAGTTGATGAAACGTTGGCAACAAGATAAAAATTATTTGCATAAAAATATAATCCTTATTTCCCAATACCAACTTTAATAATAAAAATTAAATAGACAGAATCAAATAAAAAAAATCCTTTTGAATTTCTAAGGCTATTTATTTATTTATTAAACAATGGTCTGAGGCAAAAATGCGTCATAGAGCAGAGACAACAAGTCATTTGATACAATATACTTAGAAATAATATAAGTACAGCACCAGATACAAAAATGATATGATACAATGCTTTAATCTACACAGACAGAACAGAATATGATATGACATATGTTAGTACAAGATTTTGGTCAACACTTCCCATCTCAAAGGGGAACCCCGAGTCATCACGGGCAGGCGCATCGACATTATTACACTTTTTAAATAACAGATAATTTTAAAGAAATTCCAACATTCTATAAATTCTAGTTAACAAGTTATTAGATAACTCAAGTATCGAATCAATCATTGACACAGTCGCCCAACCTCCATGTTAAAAATTTCTTATATAATTTTACTATAAAAAATGGGAAGTCCGGCCTCAAAACTTTTAAGTAATATTATATAGCAGTATTGTATTCTTACCAAATATCTTTTACTAATACGTATCTAATGAATACAAGAAAAAAAGTTACAATTTATTTTTGTATTTTTCCAATAAGTTAAGGTGATTTTACTAACATTTTGCGTGGAATTTGTTAATTACTTTTTGTCTTTTGATGAAAATTTATGGACATGTTATTTGTTAATGAGCATACATTTCTATTTTTTTGTACTTGTTTATTATTTGTTAAGTTTTTGTAGTTAATTTGTATTGATGTTTGTTAATGTATAATAGCTAGATTGTATTGCTGTTTGGAGGACCTAGCCACCGAGGACTTGTGCCTCTAAGCAGATCTAGGAATAAAGATTTATTTATTAGTTGGTGTGTCTCAGGAAAAATAAATTTTTAATTTATTTATAATGAGACTATAGTTTCAAGGGCAGTTCCTCTTCTTCAGTCTATTACAATTGATTGACAGGAATTGGTGTATGAAAAAACTATAGTCTCTTTATAAATAAATTGAAAAAAAAAATTTCCAGCAGAAGACACACCCTTTTATTGCAGCAATCGAAGAAACCACCCCGAAAAAAGAATCGTCAGAAAGGCCAATGGTCCTTGTAATTGATGGCATGACAAGAGTTAAAAAGAAGAAATGATATCAGTTTAGAAAAACTGGCTGTAAAAATTGAAGATGAAGTTTCACTATAAGAATCACTTTCAAGAAGTAATTTTAAACAGGAAAATTCTTTTTCCATAAAAGTATCTATTAAAATCATTTATTTGTACTTACATATATTATTTATTTACAATAAGTAATTATTAAATAAATAATTTATATATGAATACCAATCGCTCTTAATTATTCAACTATAAGAATAATAATATTTTTGATGAGGCAGTCCAAAAAAAGAAGAAGATAATTTATATTTTCTTTTTATTCATAAACCGACGTTTCGGAGGCTATTCCCTTCTTCTTCGGGGTTTTGAAAAGTGGGAATAGCCAGCGAAACGTCGGTTTATAAATAAAAAGATAATATAAATTATTTTCTTCTTTTTTTGGACCGCCTCATCAATATCCACTCAACTCCACTTATCAGTCCGTCTCCAAAAATTACTTCAATAATATTTTTAATTAAATTTCGTTATTCGAATATTGCCATGTGTTCCAAATTAATTCGTTTTTGAGTGCACCAACCTAAAGCAGACCTAAAGTGACGGAGCTAAAAAAAAGGGCCACCAGATAGAGTACTTGACGTAACTTAAGGCACACACGCCAATTCCAAAACGAATTATAGCTATTAGGTTGATGCATAATTATGGAACGTTTTTTAAAAATATTTTTATTCAGCAAAAACAATAATAAAATTTAACAAAAACATGTTAAACTGATTATTCGGGAACCTATTCACCATCTACTTCAATAACTGCTTCCCATTTGCTTGGCAGTCGGTCGATTCCACGAGCGAAGAAGTCATGATTCTTGGAGGCAATCCATCGGCCACCAAGTCATCCAAATCGTCGTAGATCTTAGTCTTTTGCAAGTTTTTCAAAGAGCGGTTGATGTGATAGTCCGTCGGTGCTTCGGTCGGTGAGTACGGCGGATGTGGGAGTAGATCCCATTCCTAATTGGCGATGAATTCGACGACCCGGCGCTCAACATGTGGACGTGCGTTATCGTGATGGAACACGATGTGGTTCTTTTTGCGAGGTCTTTTCGCCTCGATTGCACCGTGAAGACGGTCAAGCTGTGGCAGGTAGACGTCGCTGATTATGTTGAATTGCCACTTGCCGTTTTTGTCCAGGATGTTGTTGTTGAAGTCTGCAACCAGCATTCGTGTTGTAAGGCTTTCATCCTCTTCCACGGCTGTCAGAAGTGTCTGATCATCAAAATCCGATGGCCGACCTCTTCCTTCTTTATCCTCCAAACTAGTGTCACCTGATTTGAAACGGGCAAACCACTTCCGTACTGTACTGCAGTAATTGTTCTTTCGTCATAAAAGTTCGTTGAGATCGCGAAATGACTGTGCTGCCTTTTATCCTTTCTCGTAGTGGTAGAGCATAATATGACGAATATGAATATGGTTTTGGACACGCATTTTTATTAACTATAAATAGAGAAGATTGTTTTTATAAAAAAAATAAACAAAACGCCATTTTTGCTAAAGAAAAACGCGCCAATACAAACGTTCCATAATTATGCATCAACCTAATATTTTTTTACTGTACGGAATCTTGTAAATTTCCTATCTATGTAATTTACAATTTTTTTAACATTGTACCTTATGAATCTTTAGTTTGTGTAAGAATTCTATATTTACTAACTTCATTAGCCTGATGAAAGATAAAGAATATTAATCGGAAAATTATAATGTACTAAAATGATAGCTTATCATCGTATGTGTTGTTTTAATTATGAAATTATGAGGGATTAAATTAAGCCGCGGGTGTTTGTTTTCTAGATAAATGATAAGTTCTATTTTTAATAAATGATAAGAGATGTACGGCAGCTGCATCCGCAGCAACAGGCTCGTCATCTCGATGGTTTGCTTTGCTCATTTTCCCACCTCAACCTCTCGATCTCACCTCGCACCATTCTTCTCGTTACTTTTGGCTGTCATCATCTTCTACCCTCCACTTGCTCTCTCTCTATTTTAATTAAATCTCCAAGGCTTTGTATGGATTCCTCTCAGGAACGCTGGATTCCAGGACCTCATTCTCTCTACTTCTGAAAGTATGGCGGTTAAAAACGATCGTCCGAGAAGAGTAATGTCCTAGATATTATCATTGATTAAATGACTACCTTCGAAACAAAAATAGGTTATACATTTTTTTAAAATGGAGCAATATAAAATAAAAACATCCCTTTTTATGATTCTCAATAATTTTAATTTATAGAAGATATATTTTATTTCTAGGACACATGCCATTATTTGTCTTCCCTAATGTTTTAACATTTATATAAAAACATCAATGTAAAATGAAAAAAAAGTAACGAAAAATATTTTATGTTTATTATATATGAAGCCAATCGACCAGGGGGAAAGTAAATTAAAATGAACAGATTCAAAATGAAGAATATTTTTGTTATAAATGTTTATTTTGAATGAAGAATTTAAAAATATACCAATGATAAGCAAACAATCGCCTGCCCAGAGGATATAGATACTTTGAAATTTTTAAATTAATTTTTGTGTTTTTCTTGTATATGTTGCAGTAAAAACCAGTTTTTTAGTAAGAACGCGTTCTTACTAGTTAAAATGTGTTTCACTGAATACTTTTGTGGCAACTAGAGTTTACCGATGTTGGTTGAGTTAGGTTCAAAGGTCTAGAATCTTCATTTTTGACCTTCCGCCTCATTTTGGGTGTTTATTTTCAACATTTTTTAAACGAAAATGTCAAAAATTACATCCTCTACAACTTTGCTTCTAATTTTTGACATTTTCGTTAAAAGATGTTAAAAATAAACACCCAAAATGAGGCGGAAGGTCAACAATGAAGATTCGAGACCTTTGAACTCAACCAACATCAGTAAACTCTAGTTGCCATAAAGGTATTCAGTGAAACGCGTTTTAACTAGTAAGAAAGCATAAGTAGCACTAGTATCATTCTGCGTCATAAACCCCCCTGTGGGCACTGGGCACCCCTGTATATGGTGATTTCCCGGGAATAATTCAAAAATATTGTTATTCGATAATACCAGAATAATACTTTCCAAGAATCTGTTTATAATATTACAAATTAAAATTAAAATGTCTAAAGCATATTTTCATATTTTTTTGTTTTATTTAAGGTGGTCCTTTCGCCGCCAATGTTAAATAAAAAATATTAGTAAATGAATTTATCTTTAAAGGACATCATACATGGCTACTGGCCCGGCAAGCTTAGTTAGCGCTTGGGTTCGATTCCTAAGGGGACGAACCTCTCTGATATGCAATGTAAAAATATTTCAACTAATATCTATGATGTCCTTTAAAGATAAATTCATTTAATAATATTATATACTGGGTTGATTTTTGAAATAATTTCCATCTTTTTTCAAAAAAAGACATCCAAAAAGATACTTAAATCTTTGTTTTCACTGTAAAAAATATTAGATTATAACTATAACTTAATTTTTTATAATAGTTTAAGACTCTATCTATGCTTTGGTGAAGTTTCAATCACACATTAGCGTGCAATTTTTTAAAAATAAAATTTTTTAATATAAGTGTTTTTATTTCAAACATTTACGGCTTTCATAGTATTTATTTTTGAATTCTATTATTTTTCATTTGTATTTTAACTTATTTTATTAAATATTAGATACTACCTACACTTCTTTTTACTCCTTAATTGAGAAGAAGTTTCCATAAGAAAATATTTCATTTTTTAATAGTCTTTAATTGGTTCTAATATGGGATAACTCAAATGTAGAAGTATAGACTCTTAATACAATTTAAACTCTTTTGATTTTTTAATGATGTTTTATAAGGGATTCGTGAAAAGGGTGAGTGGGTAGTGAGACTACACAGTCAAATCTCATTCAAAATGAAATTAAAGAGAAGAATTAAAAAGTTTTTTTTTTGCTGAGTTTGGATAAATAATAAATAAATTAATATAAAAAAAAAAAAAAAACTGGTTCCTAAGCCATGAGGAGGAATCTAATTCCACTTTGCCCTCGGCTAATCCATTTTACGAGCCGTTACTGAAATGTTTATCGGTTTTCTTAAAGTTTTTTTTCCTGGTATTACCCACAGAATAAAGGATTAAAATATTTAAAGTGCGAATTACCAGAGAAAAGGGATTTCATCCCTGTTAAAACTTTTTCCCTTATGGTCAGGAGCAAAACTCGCCCTGGGAAATTAGCATACTTATTGAGATCATTTAAATTTTAAATTGAATCTTTTGTCTTGAGTAAGATAGGTCCTCACAGAAGTATAAAAGGAGCGAAACATTTTTATTTTTGGTCACATCTCCTCCCTGAGTAAAGTAAAAAATGAAAATGTGCATAAACAAAAGTAATCGAAACGTCAGAAATACAATGTAGAATTGTTATTCCTCAAGTATTAGGTGAGAATCGATGGCTATTTTTTAATTTAAGTCAACATTGACTTCAAATAGCCAGTGATATCTGATAAATAATAAAGGAATAAACATATTAAAATTTCAAATAACTATGGATAAAGTCTAACAAAGATCCGTTGCAGTTTATTTTATTTTAAAAACGGCTTAAACGATTTGCTGAAACCAACTTAATTAACAAGTTTAGAAGGCTGACAAAACGATTTGATCTCTGAAAAAATTCATATTAATTGATTTATTCGCAATTAAAGTAATTAATTATTCACACAAATTCTAGTTATCATCCGATATCCACGATTACTCAAAATGGAAGGTTGTAGAAAGTTCGTTTTGAAGCCAAAATTTGTGTAGCTATAAAGCAAAAAACTCTTTAGACTTTAAAAATTAAGCCAATTTAATGTTAGTTGCCACAACATTTGTCAATTAATTTTCACTGTTAAACACAACTAAAAACATGTAACTTTAGTGGTTTCGCCTTTTTAGTTTAAGAGATTAGACTTAAATTAAATATTTAGAAAATCAAATAAAAAAAAAACGTATCGTTATAAGGGGTCTTATATACCGGTTGTAGTTAATTAGCTAAAATAATATGACAAGATGATATATCTGTATATATATATTATTTATTTGTTTGACAAACTTTGATATATATGTGTATATGTTTATTTGCATCAAGCAGAGGACAATCTCTTTGTTTCTCTTTGTGAATCAACAACTCTGCTACTCTCGGCAAAACAAAAACTTTTCAACTAAAATAATATGACACACAAGTTTGTAAGTATTTTAAGTCTGTATTTTTGTGTCAATCTTACAAATAATTGTTAAATCAGCAAAATTAACCAACTAAAGATTTCACTTTTTTCTTAAATAATTTAAATAAATAATTTTTGTTTCCTAATTTTAATATACATTTTTGGTTCTTTAAAGGAGTTTCGAAACCATTTTTCTATCTAGGCCAGAGTTTCACAACAATTTTCCTAAAGCGGACCCCTAGAGCCACCTTGCCATGACTCGCGGACCCCTAAAAATAAAACAAGATATTTTTATTTGTAATATTTACGTAAGTTAATTTTACTCACAAAGTTGTATCTAATGTTTATTTAATTTTAATGAGATGATTTGTGTTGCCTTTTTGAGACCAAAGTCGAAATGTTTGGATCCTTAAATCTGCCTCTACTTGTAGTCTATTTCTGTATTTATTTTTTAGTTACACAAGAGTGGAAAAACTATTTTCGCAAAAATATGTTGTGGGGAAAGGCAACAATTGCTTCAGGGCCAATTCCGATAGTTTCGTATAATCAGATTTTAAATTTAACCAAAAATTTGTTAAAGCAGATTTTTTGAATTTTCTTTTTAAAGTCGAATCACAACTTATTTCAATTAATTGATTTTCTTGGATAGATGTCAGGTCTTTAATGTCTAACTTTTACATGAAATGGGTCCATAATCCAATTTTCCCCGTGGTCTGGGTTTGGAAAATATTCTCGAGGGTTTTCAATAATTACACTACTTTATAATTTTATTTTTACTTTGTTCGCGGGCCCCATAAGATAGGACCCCAGGTTGGGAAACCCTGATCTAGGCGATCAGTTAAAATTTCCATTGTATTCCTTCAGGCTTTTAACTTCTAAACATTAAAATGTTAGAGAAAAAAATATATATTTAGCAACAAAAAAATATAAATTCGAAATGAGATAATAATTACAAATGTTGAAATTTAATAATTAAATTTAATGATAATTTTTAAGAATATTTATAACGAAAAATAACCGGTGAAATATGGCAACTGTGTATTAAAACTTGTTATTTGTTGCTGGTTACCATTGGAATTTACTAGTATTGAGTATTGGAAAATGTCAACACATAAAATAGAAAAAAAAAATAAATACAAAAATCTAAATAAAAAAACAAATAAATTCAATATACGAGCGACGTTGCCGTGTTTCAGCATCGAAATTGCTATTTTTCATTTTCACGCATTTTAAATTAAAATAAAGAAAAAAATAATGATAGAGAGGAAGTTATTAATTTTAGTATCATCATGACTTAAATAATACCAATTAATGATTTTCATAATAGTGCTAACGTTTTTAAAAGCGTTTTTTGACTAAAAACCAGCATTTTTTACCACTCTCCCATTTACTAGCATGTAAAAAAGGCTCACTTTGATAATTAATTTCTCAACAACCGTACAGAGAATCGACTTGAAATTTTCAGAGAAGACCTATTAGGTATTACTGAATTGAGACACAAAATTCCAAATTTTTTGTATTATTTTCAGTTTGGTCTCGAAACAATTAAATGTCTTCATGTTAAATTTGTTGTATAAATACTTGCTCTTTTTTGAAGCTTGTAATTTATTTTGACATCAATAAATTTTTCTGTTTATTCATTTTGTTAATTAACATGAAAAAAGTAAACAGGGGGGGGGGGGTGGTTTCATTTCCTGATTTTATTTATTCTCTGAAATAGATTTTGCTTTAATTTGAAACCAAAATAAATATTGAGAAATCCAGATCTCTTTAATGTTTTTTTAGTTAAGCACATATATCCTTTTGATTAAATTCAATTTGCTGATTTTTTCAATTTGAGGACGTTAGCCAGTATTTGTAATCAACTTGAAAATGACAAATATAGGTTATTTAACTTCTTTTTATAACTTTTATTATTATCAAATAATCATTATAGCGTGTTTTTTGAAACGTGGTCAAAAAACATAAGGAGTTCCTTTCGCCGCCAATGTTAAAAAAATATTAGATTATAAATATAACTTAATTTTTTATAATAGTTTAAGTCTCTATCTCTGGCTAAATGGGCTATATTCCCGAGGCCAATAAAAGAAAAGAAGAAAAAAAGTCTCTATCTATGCTTTGGTGAAGTTTGAATCACACATTAGCGTGCAAATTTTTGAAAATAAAATTTTTTTAAAATGTAAACATTTTCTCAGTCTTATGGAAAATGAAGATCTTGACACTTACTCTTGAATTATACTACTTTTAGTTGAATATATAAAGTTAAAAAAAAACTAAAAATTAGCTTTTTGAAACATGCAGGTTTCTTTTTTTGCAATAAAATTTATTATTGACCGTCGAATTTACTGAGATATTTACTTTAAAAAATCATATAAATGCTATTAATTTGAAAGTTTATATTAGGAAAATAAGGATAAGTTTTTTTGTGTGACTTTTTTATTTATCCACCAACGTTTCGTCGACTTTGCCGACTTCTTCAGGGCTTCTACAATTATAAGAACATTCTTGATATGAATTTACAAAAGTACAATTAGAATTCCAAAATAAACATAGTTTACCTACCAAATAGTCATGTCACTCATGTCCTTATTTTCCTAATATAAACTTTCAAATTAATACAAATTATGGACGGAAATGATAATAATAAATGCTATGTTTGGATGTAAACATAAAAAATATTAATACAACACATTGTCAAATCATACAAGAGTTATTATCAGCTGATTTGAATAAATAAAACTAACTTTTGTATTTAATTATTTTTTATAGTTGTTTTTATTTCAAACATTTAAGGCTTTCATACTATTTATTTTTTAATTCTATTATTTTTCATTTTGTATTTTAACTTGTTTTATTAAATATTAGAAACTACACTTCTTTCAATTTGAGCGAAAAGACCTCCTTAAGAAACATTAAAAGTTTTAAGTAAAATATCATGTTTTATGTAAATTAAATTAATTTTAGTATATTGGTCAACTACTGTCACTATTATCAAAAAATATTATTATTTATAGAAGGTACTTAGATGACATGTATTTGCTAAATTCTTCAGACTTGGTGAAGTAAGTGAAGCCCATGAGAATTAGTTGTCAACTTCTCAATGTGAAAAACAAAAGAATTTTATTCAATAAATTGAAATAAAAATGTTATTTATTTTGTATTTTATTATTGTCTTTTGTTTTTCACATTGAGAAGTTGACAACTTATTCTCACGGGCTTCACTTACCTCACCAAGTCTGAAGAATTTAATAAATATATTATTTTCTTCTCTTCTATATATAATTATTTGTCAGATAAGCTCACTGATCATCAAAACAGCCAGAACGAATTGACATAGAATCATGAAAGGGATATAACTTCTATGACATAGGGGCTCATTAAGAAAGGATTTTTTGAAAGGGGGTCAAAGGGGTCAAAATGTGTTTTCACTGATTATGAAATATCTCTTAAGGACGATAAGATATCTCAATGAAGTAAGCACATGTGTGCTTTCTCCATTGACCCTTTTGAATCATAAGGAAGGAGGGATCCCCAGATAACCTAGATATTCATATAAAAAAAACTTCTAACGTAATTTACCTGTATTTACATCGAACTGACAAAAGGTTATGCTTCTAGTACCCCTGGGCCAATAGCCCGAAATATATATGAATATGCAATTTCGAAAAGGGCACATGTCTGAAAATTGAAATTGTTCAGGAATGAAAAATATACTAATTAATTTTTAAAGTAGTGTAAAATTTATAAAATTTATTTTTGAGCTATATTTTGGGGGCAGTAAAATTAATACCAGAATTGTGTCTTTTTCGGGAAACTTTTAAATTACATTTATATGAAAAAGTGTATTTGTCAAAATATGCGAGATGTGCCCTTTTCTAAATTGCATATTCAATTATTCATATCGAGATAAAACATATAACATATGTTTTATTTATGTGAATTCAAACTTGTATTTTATAATAATTTAACTCTTATTTAAAATGTTTCACCTAACTCCTTAAAAATTTCTAATCCTTTTGTTCGGTCTCGACCAAATCATTTTAACATTTTTAACTCCCTAAAGGGAATGTGGGAAATATTATATGTTATCTCTAAAAGTGTAAAAGCAGAATTTTACTGAGGTAAGGGTCAGAATTCAGAAACTAATCCAGGGAATGCAAATAAGCAAATAAGTTTATGAATAATAATATTATCCTCCGTCTCTCTGTATATTTGAGATTGTTAAATAAAAATTAATATCTCAGGATCAGATTAAGATGGTCGGATAAAATTCAGTAATTTGAATATTCATCTCAATATTTTCTATAAAAAATGAGGAATTGTTCGTTTTTAAGTTACAAAATAAATGGAATACTAATAATCACACTCGAGACGCTGCCCGCCAAGGCCACTCGCCGGCACGCTCTCACAGCTCGTATATATGGCATTATACCCTTCACCCCAAACATCCCATTCTCCTATGGGAGATTTTTTGTTTCTTTGGTTTTGAAATAATTTAGTTATTGAATATTTTATAATTATACTTTTAGAGGCAAATCGATTATTAATTAATTAATTAAAAAATATGAAATTTTATGTAGGTTTTACCAAAATAAAAGATAAGGTGCTTTTTAGAATGACTCTATATATATTTTGGGGTACGAGCCCATCTTTAGGAGATCAAAGAGAAATATATGTTTATATTTTTTAAATTTCTTAAAATATTTAAAAAAAATTTATTTACTTTATTAAAATATGTTTCACCAAGAACCTACACCATACTCCATTAAGAAAATTTTTAAAAAGATTAAAGGTTCCCAATATGAATCATAGTGAACAAAAAGGATTAAATAAAACTATAGTTAAAGGATTGTTGAAAAGTTACTTGAATTTTCAAATATAAAATAAAACTGAATACGATTTGAACGGATTATCTTATTATATAAAAAAAGTGAATTTATAATAAAAATAAATAGAATCTGATTTATTTTGGTAGACAAAATGTAATTCACTCTGAATTAATAACAGAGCTATCGACGATTTTTTTATCAATGTATTGCATAAATGTAAATAATTGTGTATATTTTATTGTTTTGCATGGCTTAATGGCGTAGGTCTGAACCTAAATAAAAGAAAAATCATTATCAACTGAAGTGAATTTTCGGAAATCGACCAATTTTCATGTTTTCAATCCCTTACCAATACTGAAAGAAGGGGTTAAATAAATTATTATATAAGGAAGAAAAAGAAAGGAAGATATATAGTTCCCAGAAGTGATTTGCCAACATTGTTGCCTGTATTACATTGAACGATCATCAACATATCATACTTCGGAAGTTTACTACACCTATGCGGGAAATATTCGGAGAATCTGCTGTAAAACGTCTGGAGTCGCTACCACAAATCTCCACTCACACTTCATTCACCCGAGGTAAGACAAAAAAAAACAAGAAAATAAATAAAACAGCGAGCTATTTCAGTAGCAACTAAAATCATTCGCCAGGGAAATAATCGGATTTGCTCTGTTGAGCGACAAATCAACAATTAATTTTGCACTATCAAGTTAATTATCCCCGGACCAAATAAAATAAGAAATGTTATTTCTTTGTTAATCAGTATTTGTTCTTTTCAACTCCTGAAACCCCACAATACCAAAGCCGAATCAAAGCTTGGAGCAGCGTGGGCACAAATAAATACATGAGATCCAGTAAAATAACATTTCGAAATTTAACCATGTTTCCACTTAAAAAACCTCAATGGCGATTCTACAAAGATATTTTAAACTGGCTGACTAGACGTATAATAGTAAAATAGTTTTTAAATTAGGAAAGCCAGTAAAGGAATGTCGAATAAAAACTCCCAATTGTAGAAAACAGTTTTGACTTTAATTATATGATGCCATCTTCAGTTCTAATGAGCTCTAATGAGCATAAAATGTAAGAATATCAATACAAAACAAAATAAATTATATAAATAAAATAATAATTGGTTTTTACAATATTTGCAAGCTCAATACATTGAGTCCAGACAGAATTGTTATGTATTATTATGCACAAAATTATAAAAAAACATTTAAAATGCTCACTATGTACGGTATATGGCGCAGTCTCAAAAGCGAATAAAATTTTTTTAACAAAAAATAAAATAAATATATATAATATAATGGCAGACTAACGCTTTAACTAAGATCGATGACCCCTGTGTAAATGAGTAGTAAGTATACCAAGTCAGATGTACTCATTTTTTGCTTTTTATTATTTTGTGTTTAATAATACATAACCACTCTGTATACACTCAATGTATTGAGTTTGCAAAAATTGTAATTATTATTTTATTTATATAATTTATTGTTTTTGTATTGATATTCTTACATTTTATGCTTATTACAGGATAACAGCACATTAGATCTGAAGATGGCATAATATAATTAAAGCCGAAACTGTTTTCTACAATTGGAAGTTTTTATTCGACAGAGACTTCTTTTACTGGCTGAATTCCTCTATTTCTTAATTTAAAAATTTTTGGACAGCCATCTTTCCTTCATCAGCGTTAGTAAAATAGTTAATGTATTCGAATTAAAAATAATAATTTCTTCTCTTTTTACTTTACCATACAAGGTATGGTCAAGTATTGAAATCGTGCATGAAAAAAGTGGTTTTTTTTTCCATCTTTTTTTTAAAATATCTCAAAAACGGCGAGAACTATTTAGATTAAAAAAATTGAGCGAAACCATGGCACTTCTCTCTACAAAAAAGCTCTAATAAGTAAACATCGAAAAAATTATATTTTTTGAGATAATAATTGTTTTGTCAAAATGTCTGTTAGTCTGTCTGTCTGGTTGTCTGGTTGTTAGTTAGTCTGTGCGTTACCAAATTTTTGTGGACGAGCTAGCTCAAAAACTAGTGTTAATATCGAAACCAAATTTCACACGTAGTTTTGGTGCATTGAGATTAAGAGCTGATTAGATTTTGGTGCATATCGACCCAAAATTAAGGGGGGTGAAGGAGAGGTTAAAAATTAAAAATCTAGGCCATTTGAGCAAACTCAACCAAATTGTGTATACATAATCAGTGGGACCCAGAAGTCTAAAAATTCAAAAACCAACCGCCCAAAATTGAAGGGGGGGGGGGGGGCTGTAGTGTCAAAAAATGAAAAACTTGGCCATTTAACAAACACAACCAAATTTTTTATGCATAATCAGTGGGACACCATAAATAAAAAAATGAAAAAACCCCCCCCCCCCCCCACGTGATTATAAATAGTTTTAAGGGCCAGGTTGTATGGTAAAGTCAAGTGGATGGCCACATCAGAACAGCTTATTTCAGTAAAATTTATTAATGACGATTTATTAGATACCTTTTCAAAATAAACATTTAAATATTAGGATAGGTTGCGTAATTAAGCATACTGGAGCTGATTATTTGTAAAACAATTGTTTAAATCATAAATTAATATGAAGAGATATGTTTATTAATCTAGGTATAACCCAGAAAATAATCTATAAAATTCTTGGAAAAATTATTTCACAAATCTCTAGCATCGATAAAATAAAATATTTGCTAAATCGAGATTTAATAATATTTTAATATTTTTTGAAAACATACAAATTCATAAATGAATTTATCTTTAAGGACCAATCATAGATTTTATAGAAAATATTTTTACATTGCATATCAGAGAGATTCGTCCCCTTAGGAATCGAACCCAAGCGCTAGCTAAGCTTGCCGGGCCGTTAGCCAAACCCTTAAGACGAATCTCTCTCCGATATGCAACATATATAAGAATTATAGCTAAAGATCTTATATATGTTGAATATCGGAGAGAGAATTTGTCTTAAGGGTTTGGCTAACGGCCCGGCAAGCTTAGTTAGCGCTTGGGTTCGATTCCTAAGGGGACGAACCTCTCTGATATGCAATGTAAAAATATTTCCTCTAAAATCTATGATTGGTCCTTAAAGATAAATTCATTTATTAATATTTTAGATCTGGGTTGATTTTTGAAATAATTTCCATCTATTTTCAAAAAAAGACACCTAAAAAAGATCCTTAAATCTTTGCTTTCACTATACAAATTCATGTTTACCTAATTCTATATGAAAAAAGGCGTTTAAAGAGGTTTACTTGAGTCTCAGAGTTAGCGATAAATATAACTAAATTTTGGGAGCTCTAGCTGCCTGTTATAGATTCAAATTTTCCGAAAACAGAAAGCAATGTACATATATCTTTTTAGCTCGAAAAATTTGCTGACAAAAAATTACCAAATAACTAAAATTTGATCATCTGTTTTAGCAAAAAGTGGCGAGTTTTTAAAAAAGCACCTTTTTTTTTAAATTTTTCTTTAACGTAGATAAAAAACTAATGGTTTAATTATTTGTGTTGATATTCCATTTAATTGATGACTTCTCGGAGAGACATAACTTTCACACAAAATATCAATTAAAAATATAAGGCTAATTATAATTAGTAAATTGTGGTTTGTGAACAAATAAGTAGATACATTTAGGTCTATAGATTCGATGCAAGAAAAATATGTATTTACTGAAACACCAATGAATCCAATTATATGCATAACTTTAACTCCCCTTGATTCCTCAATATATGATATGTACGCCATTTGAGGATTCCCTCTAATTGAGTGATTCCCCCTTTGAGAACTAATTAACAACTTAATATTGATGAAATAAACGCCATCTGTCGATTTAATAAGAATGCACAAATTACCTTAAGTTAAAAGCTAAATTGAATGAAATAAGATGACGTGTTCTGATGTGGCCATCCACTTGACTTTACCATACAACCTGGCCGCTCACTTACATTAATATTTAATAAAATTATTTATAACCATGTAGGGGGAGGGGGGTTAGTTTTTGCATTTTTAAACTCCTAAGGGCACACTGATTATGTATGCAAAATTTGGTTGAGTTTAATAAATGGCCAAGGTTTTCATTTTTGACCCTCCACCCCCACCCATTTTGGGCGGTTAGTTTTTGCATTTTTAGACTTCTGGGAACCCACTGATTATGTATACAAAATTTGGTTGAGTTTGGTAAATGGCCAAGATTTTCATTTTTTGACCCCCCCCCCCCCCATTTTGGGGGTTAGATTTTAACGATCGATTCTCATCTAATACTAGAGGAATAACCTTTATTGCATTCAATTTTTGATGTTTTGACCATTAATGGCAACCTCTATTGAAAACGTGGAAGAATCGACTTAAAATCAAAAAGACTAAATTCTTTTATGGCAAACAACTCAAACTTGAGTTATTTTTGATTTTAAGTCGATTCCTCCATGTCTTCAGCAATGGTTACCAATAATAATCGAAACGTCAAAAACCTAATGTAGAATTGTTATTCCTCAAGTATTAGATGAGAATCGATGGCTATTTTTGATTTTAAGTCGATTCCTCTAGTCTTCAGCAATGGTTACAATAATAACCGAAATGTCAAAAATCCAATGTGGAATGGTTATTCCTCGACTCTTAAATGAGAATTATTTTTGAATTAATGTCAATATGAACTACAAATTGCAAGTGATATCTGATTAATAATAAAGGAACAAACATATTAATATTTCAAATGAATTTGGATAAAGTTTAGCAACGATCCGTTGCAGTTTATTTTTTTTTTTTTTTGTTATTTTTCTAGTTTTTTTTTTTTCATTTTTCAACCAGAAGTTCTGAAGCTAAAATATCCGAAATCTAAAATAATTCTACATTTTGAAAATACAAGCATTTCGGCTTCAGAACAAACCTAGTACGATTTTCCCATTCTTGAGTTATCGTGGGCATCAAACAGAGGACAAGAATCAATTTTTCTCTACATTTCAGATAGGTATTTATAAACATGTAAAAATAAAAAAAAAGGTTCAAATCTTTTGTGTGAATTGAATTACTCCAGTAGCTCGGCGTATATCCTTCGCGTCAACTTTGTGGTCGACATATCGATATTAAGATTCATGATTGATAAGGACATAGTTTGTCACGTAAGTCGAAATTTGTGGTTGAATTTATCAAAAGTGCCAACTTTTAATAAAAGTTAAAAACTCAAAAAATCTAGTTTTCCAGAGCAGGTCAATTCTGCATTACAAATGAAATGGGAATCAGCAGATAACCGAACCGAAATATTTGCTATAATTTTATAAATTATATATAATTTGTAAAAGATACTTGGGTGTGCAAACAAATCAATAATTAAATATGTTTTGAATGACATTGCGTAATTAAATTAAATCTTTCTTAAGAAATAATTAACAGCATCTGGAGATCTAGTATGTATTATCTTGAAACTAGAATTATTCGCGTTATTGATTTATTGAATTAATTTAACTATTCAATCTGTTCACTATCTCCAAACAGACAGGAAATTAATCAAACTCAAATTGCTCATGAATTACATAAAGACAAGATCAATGCAAATAAGAGGGAGTTTGGCTAACAATACCGATTTGCACTCTCTGAATGAATTATAAAAGGTAACAATACCATTTTTCTGATTCGTAAACTCGGAAACAATGACCATGAGGCTAGACTTTTATTTTTGACCAAAATATTGATGGATTCGATCTTATTTAAACTTTTACAAAATATGTATACAATGGACTCCAGTACAACTCGGGGGATACGTTCCGCGTAATAGGAAATCGCGTTAGACGAGGCATACATTATCAGACCAATATGTAACTTCAAGGACGCCCTAATAAAAAGCATATTTTTAATCAACGTTAACAATCAAAACGAAACTATGGACTATACAAGGGATAATTCTTTACAACCAATATTAAAAAGACGGCGTCGTTGGAACTTATTTGTTGATACTTCCGATAATGAATAAATGTTAAATACTGAGGTGCATATATATATATTTTTATTATTAGTAAAAGATGAATAAAATTATTTTTCTCTTATATCTTTAAATGTGTATTTATTAGTATTTTTTTATAAGTCGCTGCTTTGTCAGCTTCAAAATTCAGAAACTATGGGAACATGTTAAATTCACCTTACGCGTTAAACGGGACTGTTTATCGCGCTATATGAATACTAATCGTAATTTTTTCGCCGCGTTCTACGAATTCGGATTTTACGGGAGCGCGTTATAAGGGAGTCCACTGTATATTAACAACAAGATTTTCTTTTCGAAGAAATGCCACAGCCGACTAGATTCTGCTCAAGTCTCTGAAAAACAACCAGAAACAAATCACAAATGCTAAATTATTTCTAAATTTACCAAATCACAATAAAAAGAAAAAAATATTAGCTATTGTTACCCTTTGAAACCTAAACAAAAGATCACGATTCATTTTTGCGTGTGAAACTCACACTTATTCTCAGTGATTTTGCCTTTGTGTAACTCAATGGACAATTCAAGATTGATTTATTTCTTGGCCTGGGAGGAGATAGAAACCAGGTTGAATAGTTGAATTAATGTAATGAATCAATTACATGAATAATTCTGGTTGAAGACAATAGTTCGAGCTTCTCCAGAAGGGTCGAATGACAAATTCTTAATAACCAGAGGCGTAAATAACATCTCCGTAGCCGCTGCTATGCGGGGGGCTGGATGATGGAAAGGCTCTGGGTCAGAAATGCAAACAAGGCAAAAATAATATAATAGGGGTTTGGGGAGAAGACGCACCACCCATGGTGTTGAAGGTAAAAATTATATTCTGACGAAGAGTGAAAAAATTCTAAGATATCTATATCTTGAAAGTTTTTTGCCGAGAGTAGCAGAATTTTTATAAATTTAAGGAGATAATAAAAGAGTGTGTCTTCTGCTGGAATTATAAATTTTTAATTTATTTATAACGTGACTATAGTTTCGAAAGCTTTGCTCTCTTCATCAGTCTATTACTACTATAGTCTCGTTATAAATAAATTAAAAATTTATAATTCCAGCAGAAGACACACTCTTTTATTGTCTCCTTCAATATCTATACCGACGACGCCTACGTGATTTTTTTTAATTTTAAAA
Organism: Forficula auricularia; assembly: GCA_024734495.1. NCBI lineage: Eukaryota > Metazoa > Arthropoda > Insecta > Dermaptera > Forficulidae > Forficula > Forficula auricularia. The sequence continues at coordinate 6,828,586 of JALMQS010000353.1, forward strand.
CCCACTAATACTTAGTTCATGACAAATAAAATTTATGAAACGTAGGAAATTTAAATTATTATTTTAAAACTAGGGAGGTTCTGTCATATGAGATGGAACTATCATATAAAACAAATTATCAAGAAAACTAGATATGTAAATTTTGTATTGTATTATATAAATTGAGAGGTACAATATAGCATCCAAAGGCTATGAAGGTGATTTATCAAGCTCTGTTTGAAAGTATAATTAATTATGAGAAAATACCTAGGATGTTACGGAGGTGGGTTTACGGGAACCGGATTAGGAACCGAAGATTTTAAATAAATTTGATTTAATGGAATCGGAGCCGGAGTCGGAGTAGAAGAGAGATGTATTTAATTAACTCTTAAGTAGGTCCTAGACGGTCAATCATATTGATCAAAAGATTGAGAGTCATTCATTGATGCCCGCTTCAATCATCCCTTCAATCTATTGATCAAAACTCATTCATAGGGAAGTTTCCGTAATGGAAGGTAGTATTCCTTTTTTTTTTGTAAGACTTTTGTGAATTATTAGTGAAATTGTGCTTTTTTGTGTAGCTACGTTTTCCTGACTTAACAAATATCACCTACATATCTACCATTGAAGCCACTGTTTCAAATACAGATTTATGCTTCCGCTTTTAAAGACACCACAATTTTCAAATTCCGCACTTCTTTTATTCCCCAAAGACAATAAACGATTTAACATATAGATCGATGAGGGGATCTCTCCTTAATGTTTACACTTTCAGCGGAAGAACATATAGAGCGGCGGCGTATAATTATTTTATTGTATTAATGTAAAAAAAAAAAAAAAAAAAAAAAAAGAGAAAAAAGGTGAAATGTGAGTTAGGATTAATTCTGGCTCTCTCAGCCACCTGCTCTGGATTTTAATTTATTTGTTCTGAAGCTGAAATAAATATGGACAAGCTATTCTATCTACTATATTCTGTTTTATCTTTGTAAGAGGCGGCACGATCCTCTGAGGTCCAATAAACAAAATAGTATTTGCTTTTCACTTTCCACAGCTCTGAACAATCAGTCTAATAAACTCAAGTTCCCAATAGGCTTCGGTGTTGAAAGCTAGCGGAGGGTCGTCCATGGTTGCTGCCGAATGTGTGATTGAGAGAAAGATTGATCAAAACCCTTCTAGACGGTCATGCACTCTCTTAAATCAAACTTTCTATCAATCACAATCATTGAGTGACTCAAGCGTCAAACGGGTTCCTAGACGGTCAATCATGCTTGACTCAATCATTGACTAAATCAATGTTCTTGATATACATACAGGGTGGGGTATAAAGATCTACCACATTTTGAAGAGGTATAAAAAAATGAAAAAATGTAACTAGAAAAAACTTAATATATTTTTAAAAAGAACATAAAATAATTTAATTTTTATTGTGTTTTAAACATTAAATCGGACGAAAAAAAAGGGGGGGGGTCAAAAATGGAAATTCTAGCCCTTTCGACCAAACTCAACCAAATTTTGTATACATATTATGTGGACCCCCAGAAAGGTAGAAATGCAAAAACTAACCACCCAAAATGGAGAGGAGGATCAAAAATGAAAATTCTATCCCTTTTGACCAAACTATGTATACAAAATTTGGTTGAGCTTGGACGAAAGGGCTAGAATTTTCATTTTTGACTCCCCCCCTCCCATTTTGGAAGGTTAGTTTATGCATTTCTAGCCTTCTGGGGGTCCACTGAATATGTATACAAAATTTGGTTAAGTTTGGTCGAAGGGCTAGGATTTTCCCTCTTAACCCCCCCCCAATTTTTTTTGTCTGATATAATTTTTAAAACATATTTCAAAAAAAATTATTTTATGTTCATTTCAAAAATATATTCAGTTTTTTCTAGTTAAATTTTTTCATTTTTTTTTATTTTTTAAACCTTTTCAAAATGTGGTAGATCTTTATGCCCCACCCTGTATATGCATTTTCATTTGGGAGAAAATAAATATCATAGAATTATATATAAAAAAAAAGAGAGAGCAAGTTATACGTTTATCTGAATGAATATCAAACAAATTGAATAGATTTCGTACATCCCTTAAAAAACGTGTATGCGACTAGATAATATATGAGTAAGAAAAATGTTAAATAAAATTTATTTTTAGAGAGAATCAATCTCTCAAGGGAAAGTTGAACATCTGCTCCGTGAAAGCTAAGTGCCCCCACAGGCGATATTTCCCCCAACTTCTCTATTTTCAAGCATAAACACCTTAGGCATTGATCATATGTTTGTTTTTTTACCAGATAATCACATTCTCTTTTTGACTTATGATATAATAATATTTATTTTGAATATGAGGAATGCATTTATTGACAGAAGAAGCGAAAAGAAAGAACGTCGGCGCAAGAGTCAAATTAAAAATACCAATTCCAAGAATATACGAATCCCTAGAAAGCCAAAACAAATCTTTTGATTTGTTTTGGATTTTCTTTAATAATGTTTCCTAAATCCGCTAGGAATTCTAGATAATCAAATTTAAAGTAAGCCTAGAATAAACAATCAAGGCGGAAAATTAGAAGAAATAAAGAAATTTTGAAACCTTTTTTTTACCATTATAAGAGTATAGGGACCGTGCGTCACGGCTTTAGCACCAACTGGCGACGAAAATGTAAGCTTTGGGGGATGATTAATAAAACGTCCAACACAAAGGGACTCGATCATGACCTTCTAGGCTCCGTGCACTCTTTTATCTATGATATATACTATAATACAATATTTGCTCTAATTCTCCCAAGTTGTTTGAATAAATAATCACAAGGGAGCGCTGCCTTTGGCAGTAGTGCTGCTTCTATGTTTAACGCACGATCCCTATATTTCTAGTTCACTAGGAGCCCACAGATTATGTATACAAAATATGATTTGAGTTTGGTCCAAAGACCTAGAATTTTCAATTTTTAACCCTGTCCCCTCACACAATTTGGCTGGTTTGTTTTTGTATTTCTAGTTCTCTAGGGGTCCGTCTGCAGATCTACTTGGTGGTGGGGCATGGCATGGGGTCTATCCTACTACTGCAGCTACTCGTTCTAACACAACGATATATTGTGGAAGCTTCTACGTATTTTGCTATTATTTATAAAAATTAATAGCTTAATTATTTATTAACATTCTGAATTGTAACTATGCTTAAACTTGCTCCGTGGTATGTTCTATAAATTAAAAAAAACGCATTAATTTGATAAGTGGTTCCTGAGCCATCTCGTTACATTCAGCATATTTAAATTTTAAAATAGTCTGAAATTGTCTTTTGTTTTTACGAGGCTCGTGCTTTCTGAGCGCCAATGTTTCGTACTTTTTTGATTCGCGGGCACCGGGTTGATTGTATTAAATGGAATATTTATTTTTTAATTGGGCCTAAAAATAAAAAAAAAATAAAAATTATCATGGGGTATGATTAACGAGAATACATGTCCCGTTTTTAGGTAATGTATCCCGTTATCTCCAAGAACGGGAGAGTCGAAAAGATAACAATTTCAAAAAAAAAAATATTCAAAAATATTTGAAGTAGTGGGCTTTATTTTTTGAAGTAGCTATATTTCTGTAATTTTCTGGGCAGTTGGTGTATTAAGGTTTTAAGTTTCCAAATAGGGTAAACTAGATTTGGAGGGGGTCCTATTCCCTCTGGATATATTCAATAATTATAATATGTATAATAATAGAAAATGGTAAGGTTTTATTCTGATGGTACAATGAAAATACTAAAAAGAATAATAAAACATTTTTATTTTCTAAAAATGTTCACAGAAGTCAAATAATTCATTCACATTGAAGAGGCAGAAGTAAACTTGCTTTGGAACTGTCTTCTTCATTAAAAAATAGCAATTGTCTGGCTGGAAAATTACGAGAGTAGTTATCTAGTCAAATAACATTCCACCAAGACGATAAGGTATCAACAAATTTTAAGTTTTTTTTTAGATCTTAAATAAAAATTTTAACTAAATATAGTATTACTAAGGTGACCAACTTTTTTTTACAATGAAAAGGACACAAAATTATTAAAGAAAAAAACATCGTAAAGAAAAGAAATATTTTATCTATTGCAACAATAATAAACTATAATGTGATAAATGCATAGTATAACATTTGTAGCATTTTATAAAATATATTGTAACGAGCTTTTCGTGCGTGCCTTCGGCACGCCATCGAAACTTGGCCCTCCGGGCTGGTGCCCTGGCGGGCAGCGTCTCGGTCCAAAAATTTTATTCCTCTTAAAAAACCACACTCCAAATGTATACCCGTAAACTACCGAAAATACATCGTCTCTTAAAAGTTTCGCCTCTTTAATTTTTGAGTAGAGGGGGGGGGGGAGAAATAATTATGAATATATTTAAATTTAAAATTTAAATTTCATTTTTCCTTTTCAAAACAAAAGTAATGAAATGATTTATGAACTGCAAAAAATTCGCAGGCTGAATCATGGAAATTATTCAAATTTACGCGGTTGAATTAATTTAATTAATTACAAAAAATATATTTAATGTTTCTTAATTTAAAATGAATTGGAGTCTTTCATTTCAAAATTACAATTATATTTCAAATTTGCCTGGTTAATGAAAATCGATTGGAGCCATCAGTTTAAAATCCGAGCTGACAATATATTTCAAATTTGCCTCGTTAATTAATATATATTTAATGTTTCTTAATTTAAAATCTATTGGTGTTTTTTCATTTTCATTCGAGTTCAAATGAATACAATATTATAATTAAGTAATGGAGAGGGATTCAGCCAATGGGTAGCCTCTGCT
>JALMQS010000353.1:6833360-6903110 GCA_024734495.1 Forficula auricularia
GAATAAAAAACTCCCAATTATAGAAAACGTTTCGGCTTTAATTAAATGCTGAATCCCTCTCCATTACTTAATTATATACATATACAGCCATCAAATTGTATCAAATTGAATACAATATTATCTCGAAACAAAGTCTAAATCAAAAATATATAGCTTTAGTAACAGAAATCAAAATATAATTATTAATTTTTCAATGGCGTAATGGCTAGAGCTAATGACCTTAGTTCAAGAGTTCGTCGGTTCGATTCTAGGCAAGACGGTAATTTTTTTAGAGAAATTTCTCTAAGCGTTGTTACAAATTAATCTAGACAAATATATATAGTATTATGTTGATATCCCTATTAATTTTTATTTAAATGAGTACTTTTCCATTGAATGAATACTTTTTGTCATTGTATCTATCTCTTGTAACAATATATTGGAAATATCTGAACAAGGAATGTCTTCATATTGAATTTATCTATTATATAATATCTACTAGCTGCAAGGCCCGCCTTCTGCGCACCTCTTGCTAGCCAGGGGCCTACGACCTCTGGACCCCCTCCCGCCCGAACCACCCCCAGCAATTTACATTTTTTCACCCCCCCCCCCTTTTTGGGTGGTTTTTTCGGGGTATTTTTTTAAACAAAAGTTGTCAGAAATCACATCCGCTACAACTTTGTTCATTAAAAAATTTGCTGTAGAGTTAATACTTTAGGAGCTATTTGATAATTTTCATTCGTGCGCTCCTTCCAAATTTTTGCGGTCAAAATATCAAAATATCAAAACGTTATAAACGTAAGTTAGAAGACATCTGATCCAAATATTAAATTTCATAATAATCCCTTCAGCCGTTTTTACGTTAATCGTGAGCAACTTTTCGCGGAAACCACCCAAACATACAGACATACAGGCAAACAGACAGAGAGACAGACGGGAATTTTGTTGAGGGCGTTTTCGTTCATAACTTTGCTTGAAACGTGTGCAACCAAAATTTGTCGTGATTTGGAGCAATGTACAGACAAAACCTTAATTTTATATATATATATCTATATATATATATATATATATATATATATATAGATATATATAGATATAATCTCGATCGATTTACAGATTAGTCTTAAAATATCAAAAAGGACATGTAGGTTGTAAGACACTTTTCGGGCAAGGGCAGAGCTTACAAAAGGACTGTCCTTCTCAAAGGAGGACGATTGGTTAGCTTAGTATAACGAAATATTACACCCTAAAATAAAAAAGCTGAAATAGCTAAAATGTGTCTTGAAGATTAAAAATTAAATTTTTAACACATTGCGTCTCATGTATTTCATATATAAAAGACAGTGATATTTCTTCGGAGACCACATCTTTCATTTATGTAAGTCAAGTATGTTTCTATTCACGGCGATGCTATTCCACTATGAATGAAGCCACAGTGTATTTTAAATGGACTATCTCAGCCGTGCCTTCTCCCGAACATACTATAAATGTTGGTAGGAGAAAAAATAGAAAGATAAACGTTTACTGGTGGAAGGTAAACAAACTAGGAGTTTTTTTCTAATAGCATATTTATTTCTTATTTATTTTGAGCATATACAATACTTGCAATAGTTACACCAAGACGATAAGATATCAAAAATGTTTAACTATTAAGAAAGATTCTAAATTTAAGGTCAAAATTTCAAAGATTTTAATAGAAATAATTTTATATTGCTTATGAGAGGGTTAGATCAACTGTCCGGAAATCATGTTGATGCCCGAGTTCAACTGCTGAGGCAATGAACCACCAGCAATATAAAATTATTTCTACTAAAATTTTTGAAATTTTGACCTTAAATTTTGAATCTTTCTTAATAATATATATATGTATATAAATTTACTACAATTCCCATCTGTCTAATTCTTTGGGGAATCGAAACAGATAATAAATTTTATTTAGAATGTTTATATGTTAACTAGATGTTTTAACTTTCGCGTTCATCTAGTTAACATTACTATATATTCGAGTATATATTCAAGTTTCAGCCATCTAGTGGATTTTAGAAAAAATTTACCTTCTAATATTCAAAAAAAGAGACTTAATTCTTTCGATTTAAAAATTTTAAAGTTTTTTTTAGATCTTAAATATAAAATCTTCATTAAATATGTATAGTATTACTAAATATTACACCCTTAAATAAAATAGCTGAAATATGGTAGCTAAAATGTGTCTCTTAAATATTAAAAATTACTTAAATAAGCTAAAGAAAATTTAAAAAATTTAAGACAATTCTAAAATTTAAAAATATTAAATTCTAGGTAGGTTTCTTTTCAAATTTTAAAAGTTTCTTAAAAAAAAATTTCTTTACTTCCTTTAAATATGTTTCACCAAGAACCCACACCATTCTCCCTTAACAAAATTTAAAAAATAAATCTTTGAGTAATTAGGTATACATAGGATCTAATTTGGAAGTAGAAAAAATAATTTCAAAAGGTTGTGAAAATATGAAATTTTTAAAATAATTAACCTGAAGTTTTGAGTATCTTTTTTTGAAAATAAGATGGATTTTTTTCAAAAATACAACTCACGGTATAAACCGAATATATCAAGAAAGAATTTATATTTTAGGTCAAAATCTAAGATTTTAGTAGAATATTTTTAAATTGTATATCAGATGGTTTCGTCCCCTCAGGAGTTGAAATCGAGTACTAACACGCTTCGCGGGCTTGATAGTTTTACCCTCGAAAAATTTCTGGCTTCTTTTAAATATATTGCATATCAGGGTGTGTTTTTGTCTCGAGGGTAGAATTAACAAGCCCGGCAAGCGTGTTAGTACTCGGGTTCAACTCCTGAGGGAACGAAGCCTTCTGATATTAAATGTAAAAATATTCTACTAAAATCTTAGATTTTGACCTTAAATATAAATTCTTTCTTGATGATATTTTTATTTTTATTATTATAATTTTTATATTTTTTTCCTCTAAAAAATAATAGTGATTAGTGAATTTATCAATGGCAATCGGAAAATGTATTCATAGAATCGTGTAACTGGCAAATAACGAGCAAAAGAATTAAATAAAATTGACGGGTAGAAATAATGGTAAACAACATCATTATCGAATATGTAAGGCAAAATATATCGCTACGCTCTGAGGCGGAATTGACGTGATATGGCAATTGCTGCACGTAGATTTGTGCCATGCTTATGGAAACCAACTCACCCCCACGTCTGACGCCTTTAACGGAGTACTGGCTATATAATCGATTTGACGGGAACGTTCTACAATCTAAATTAGTTTTTTTTTTTTTTTATATACAAGAAAAAAAAAGAGAAAAATATTTATAAAAAAAATGTATTTCTTATTTTATTTTATTAATAAATATTAACGGATTTTTAAAAATATTTACTTTCAAACAAAATATGAACCCTAACCCTTTTGGATTTTTGTTTTCTTATTACTTTCACATTTATATTCTATAGAATATAATAATGTTAAGTATTGCAATCGCCTGCCTGGATCCTGACTCTTAGAGCTTCTATCTCAGAGATGAAAAAAGTTAACTTCATTTTGTAACTTCTAGGTGGAAGGAATCGATGCCCTTAATAGGTGGAAACCGGATTTAGGACATAAAACCCGATATTGTGGTACCCAAAGGTCAAAAAGGGGCCAAAAATCCATTGGCCAGTGTGTACTTATATACGTATGTATTCCCCTGCGTTTCGTAATCATAAGTCTCAGAGCTACGAAAAACTTGAGGTCTATATATTCTAGAAGGAGTATAACAAGCTTTTGGTTAAAATCGGAACAACGGAAGTTGATATTTATTTGAAAGATTTTTCGTTTTTATTTTGTTTTTTTTTCTCAAAAACGGCACTAACGATTTTTTTAAAATTGCTGTACTTATCAAGTCTCAGTTGAATATAAATTTTAATCCGATTGAAATAAAAGAAGGGGGTGTAAATTAGGAGTGTCGCGATGATTTCAAATAAGTGAGAATGTGAAAGTCGTGTGGTGACCACACCAGATGATTTGTCTTATTTTATTTTCTTCTCTCTCTCTCTGTTCTCTAGTTCATTTGATAAAATATAAAAAAAACATTAATAATATTAATTGGATAAAATTTAATTAATTTGAATTGATATTTAATCAAGTCTTTCATTCTCGATTCAATTAAAAGTGTTAAAGGATTCAATTAAATGTCTCATTTCGATCTCGTCTTTCTTTTCAAATACAATCGATTATCTTTTTATGCGGTAGATACCTATGTTCCACAAAGAGTCATATTAAACAAATCATTAAATAAATTGTAACAATTAGGATTAGGTTCCATAATGATAAAAAATTTGGATTATTATAATGAAAATGGTTTTCCAAATTATTACAAAATTTAAGTCTTTCTTGAATTATTTTTGAAATAAGACACCAGTGTATTAAATTGTAGGGGGAACGAGAGAGTTGCAATTTGACGTAGCTTTGAACTCAAATGAACGGGAATTCTTAAACCGAATATCTTCGAAACCGCATAAAAAGAAAGTCGACTGTAGTAGGTATATGTTTTGGAGGGATCGAATTAATTTTGAATTTTTTCTCATTGTTTTCATTGTTCATAGAATAAAAATTAATATTTTTATTATATTTCTAGAATTATTATATATATTTTATTAATAGTGAATTCAAATAATGATGTGAAAGATTTCAATTTTCCGATGATAATACATTCAAATTTTCTTAGAAAATCATAAGATGGTGTCATCTATTAAATCCGATGGAATGGAATATTTTTAATTATATGTCAGAAGGGTTGTTTTTCACCCCCTCAAGAATCGAACCCTATTACCAGTAACAGCAGGTGCATCTCGCAGGTGAGCCAGATGATCCGGATTGCTGTTACTGGCACTCGGGTTCTTATGATTTTCTAACAAATAATAATGATTAAGTGCTAGGATATTTCTAAAGATATGGTTTGTTAGCTACATGACTTTCACTTACAGCTTCCATTTTTTGAAATCATCCACATAATTTTTTCTGGGGATACCGAGCAATAATATGTTGAGATGTTGTGCACATTGACCGGGCAATATATACATTTGCTTACAACTGATGTAAAAGTAGATTGTATATAATGAAATATAAACGGTTTTCACATTTTCCGGGAAATGTGAACACTAACTAGACTTCTTTGGGGAATTTGAAATTTATTAAAACAAAAAAATTTGCTTTAGGTTAAAAATAAAATAAAATGAGAGAGTCTTCTGTTTTTTAAATAAAATAATTTTTAATTATTTCTAGAGACTATAGTTTCGAAGGCATTGCCTTCATCATCAGTCTATCACAAATATTTCAAATTAGTTACAAATTAAGATTTATACATAGAAAATTTTGAAAAATATATAATGTCTTTTTCTTCATGTTTCTTTTATTCAACTAATAAAAAAATTTGCATTTTCCTTCATTTTATAAATTTAAAAATTCTCAACAGTAAAGCTGTCGCCTCAAAAGTTTGTAAAAATTAAATAATTACCAAATCCTCATTATGGGGCCGAGCAATAGGGCGGGTTTTAAAAATCTATAATATTATATTATCTAACATCGTATGGGTCGAATAAAGACATGAATTTATGAAACACTTTCCCTGATGGTAGATAATTGAAAATTTCAGGGTATAAAGGTGATAATAGTCTCATAAATTCTAGAAATATAGAAAAGCTTGAAAATCTTGAAAAACGGGGCGAAAAATGAACAAAATGAGCTGCATTACTTGGGAAAATTTGTAGATTTTTTTCGTAATTGAAAAAAAATTATATTCAATTTTGAGCCCAGCGTTTATTTGAGATGTAATCCATTTTAGAGACATAATAATTCCATCCCGAAACTCAGCCCGCCTTAAGACACTCCCTCACAGCTCGTATCAAATAAAAATGTGAGTTGCGACCCCTTTGATCATTGCTCATGGCCCACACTTTGTAAAGCTCTGATTTAGTTGATAGTTTTAGAGTTTGGGGCTTATTTGAGAACTTCGTAATAAAAAAATGTAGAAAATCAAAAAATCACTTCAATAATTGTATAGAGCTGTTGTGATGAGCTTGAATTCGACACAAAAGTTTGAAATAATGAGGTGAACTTTTAGGTCAAGTTACAGCTTTTTAGTTAAAGTTGTGGACTATCAAATAATGCCAAATCATCAAGAAGTAAAGATCCTATCGAGACTCTTCACTTATATTAATAGATTAGAACGATAGAAGGTGGTTATATAGTATAGGTATATAAACTACCAAAATAGAGAAATACATAAATAAACGGGGGTTTTAGTTTTGAACTAAATTAGTCATATTAATTCCTAAATTCTAACTTGAAACTAGTCTAATGAGATTGAAATAAACTTAATGAGGGGAAATTGGCAGTCATTAAATAGCTGAAAAGTTTTTCATGTTCCGCTAACTGGTATTCTGGTGAAAGAGAGAAACGGAATTCCATGTATTTAGGGACTATCTGGTTGTATGAGTATTTTAAGTATTGACCAAGGCTGTCAAGTTGTGGTTTCGGATTGCGTGTTTCAAGTAGCAAAGTACCACCCGTCGCCCCCTTTATACTTCTGTTCCTTTTTCATTCTCACAAGCTTAATTCAGTCTAGTTTTGTTTCACTTTACTCGAAAGGAATGTTCAAACACGTTATTGTTTATTATCTTTTCGAGGACATCAATAATAACTAAGTAATACGAATATATTTTCACTTTACCATACAGGGTATGATCAAGTATTGTAATTATGCACGAACAAAAGTTTTTTTTTTTGCTTCTTTTTTTCAAAATATCCCAAAAACGGCTGAAACTATTTTGATTAAAAAAAATTGAACGAAATCATGGCATTTCATTATACAAAAAAAAACCGTAATAAGAGAACATCGAAAAAATCATATTTTTCGAGATAATAACTGTTTTATCAAAATATCTGTTAGACTGTTAGTTAGTCTGTTAGTTATTCTGTTAGTCCCCCCCCCCCCAAATATATATATATATATATATATATATATAGGTATATATTATATATTAGAAGCTAACCAAACGTACTTATTTAGGGAGTTTTGTAATCCCTTTTCGTGAACCGTACTGCTCTTCCTTTTAAAATCTGTAGACCTTTTGTACTCCATTGCATTATTGTATACTCATAAAAATTTTAAAAATACAACAATTAGTATTATATGCAGTCTTTTATTATATATTCGTGTGTTAAATTTGTCTATGATAATTTCCTAGAGAGAGTAGATATTTCTTGAACAGACACATTCGTAATGAAAGAAATGAAAGAAAAGAGTAAATATATATTTAAATGAAGAAAGACTAAATAAATGAATAGATGAAAAAAGAAGCTTGGATGGGTAAAAGTATTTTCGAGTTTTAAACAAGAATGTATTCCCTATAAAAATGTAAAATTATTGATTGAATGTGCACTAAGTTGCCCCGGCACAATAATGCAGCTGAAGAGAGCGTATTTTTGCTAGGTAATTAACGTATTAATGGAGCAGTGAAAAACTATCTGTAAAGACTCTAGCTACAGTTTTAAGGGTTAAATTGAACATGGGGGATGCAATTTATTCTGACGCGAGTGCACTATTTGAAGAAAATACAGAATTATCTAGAAAAATTCATACAACGCCAAAATATGATTTCAATAATTAAAATATTAGAATAACTATTGTATCTATTTCCATATTCTTTAAGAAATATATAGTCGATTGTAGAAGACTTAGTTTTTTCACATCCCCAATCACCATATCCAATAAAAAAAGACGACAAATTATAATAATTTGTCGTCTTCATTGCACGTCACACAGAAAATACAAGACCTAAAAATACCTCATTCGGGTCAGAAATATTCGGACTATTTTGAGAGGTGGCTCCTTTTGTGCTAAAAATAATTAGTTACCTTAATATTATTTCTAAAGTAACTTTGTAAAATTTGATCCAGATTTGACAAAGATTTTAGAATTTTAACATTTTGACCCCACTCCCCCCCCCCCCTGTTAGGTAGTTTATTTTTTGCAGCAATAGGTCCACATATAGGTCCTAAATGATTTAATTATTAATCTATACAATTATTATTAATACTATAAAATTTCGTTTATCTTTTTTTATAAATTAATCAAGATATAAAATTAAAATTGATACAAAATTGGAGTGGAAATTGAGTTTTATTTCAATTATTATAACAATTTCCCAAACTTAATTTTATTAACAAGTGCTCTTTGGTCTTTGCAATTCATTTTTTTTCTTAATAAATAAATATGGATTTAGATTTTTTATTAATTTTCTGTAGGTAGATACATTTGATTGTTTTATATCAATTTTTAATCAAATATAATGAATTGCGATTTCATTTAGAAATTATATAGGTAGGTATATGTTGGAAAGGAGAAGACAAAATATTTTAAAATTAAATTTGAAAAAAGAAGTTTTTTTTTGCTTTTTCTTTACATACATACAGGGAGGGTTTGGTCAAGTATTGTAATCGTGCATGAAAAAGTGTTTTTGTTTTTTTTGCTTCGTTTTTTCGAAATAAATAAAAAATGGCTGAAACTATTTTGATTAAAAAAATTGAACAAAACCATGGTGTTTTGATTTACAAAAAAGCCTTAGTAAGTGAACATTGAAAAATTTATATTTTTCGAGATATTAATTGTATTGTCAAAATGTTTATTAGTTAGTACGTACGGACGTTACCAAATTTTGTGCACGCTCTAGTTCAAAAACTAGTATGAATTTCAAAACAAAATTCCACATGTAGATTTGGTGCATTAAGATTAAGATCTGATGAGATTTAACCCAAAATAAAGGGGGGGGGGGAATTAAAATTATAAGTGGGAGATAAATTTAAAAACCTAATTTATCGATCGGAGAATTTACCACTGCTCGAAGCCCCTAAAAATTTAGTAAATTGGATATTGGATTGTATCTAAGTTTCTGAGATTTGGCTCGTGATCTCGGCTTCTTTCCTTCTACTATGTTCTTTTCACGATGGAGGGGCCAGCTCATACAGGCCTTTGGGGGATGGACCTTCTGGTGTATCTCCTTCTCACGTCAATATCATTAAAAAAAATAAAATAAAATAAGATTTTCATGCTAAAAAAAAAAAAAAAAACAGAAAAATTAAACAAAGAGAAACAAAGAGGTTGTCCTCTGCTTGATGCAAATAAACAATACACATATATCTCAAGATGATATATCTGCATATATATTATTTATTTGTTTGAGACTATAGTTTCGAAGACTTGGTCTTCATCATCAGTCTTTCTTCAATTATAAATGTTTTTCATGGAGTCAATATCACATGGATATTGAAAACTTGGTGTTCTTTGGTTCCTAGCCCTCCAGCAGTGACGAAAGAACACCAGGTTTTCAATATCCATGTATTGACCATGAAAAACATTTATAATTGAAGAGACATGATGCCAAGTCTTCGAAACTATAGTCTCAAACAAATAAATATATATATACAGATATATCATCTTGGTATAATGTATATATGTATTTATCAAGCAGACAACCTCTTTGTTTCTCTTTGTGAATCATTACAACTCTGCTACTCTCGGCAAAACAAAAACTTTTCAATTAGAAAAATTAAATATACCTTATGATTAACCTATAATAAATAAAAGCTTGTAAAAAGAGAATTACTATTTTTTCCGGGACCAAAATCAGGGGATTCAAAAAATAGAACTATCAATATAAGTCAGACATTTTGATCGATTTGTACGAAATTTCTCATATTTACTCTATATGACCTTATGAAATTGATTCACTATGTCAAATTGATAGTGACCAAAAAGAAGGTGGTTCAAAAATATTTTCAAACAAAAATCCAAGAAAACTGATATTTCTAATAAAATAGTCTCATATAATTAAAAGAAGATATTATTAATTGCTAATGGGTCCAAAATTAAGAGGGGGGGGGTACTTTCCTAATAGATTATAAGTTATTTTATTAAATACAAGAGAGCTTTTAATGTTATAATTTCCGATAGCTGATATTTTTGTGAAGACACCACTGCTGAGTTTGGTTCATTTAAACACATGATTGATTCTTCCACCAATTACGCCCTTCGAACCAAATTAAGGAGAGATTGCAATGAGATGAAAGCGTATGTCCACTCGCGATCTTGTCAAAGCATCGATAAACCCTCCATTGATCAATGGACACTTAAATCAGACCTTTCCTCTGTTTGATGAAACAAATGAAATTAGAATTAGATTCTCAAAGAGTTCCATTTAGAAAGTAATATAAACATTCTAAAGAATCTCCTTAATGTGTTTACAGATAAAAATAAATTAGAATTAAAATGGTATTTGACTCAAAAGCCAGAAGATCTCAACCTTTTTATAAAAGAGTACCAGCAAAAAATTAGGAGTGTATGAATAAATCTAGAAAATTATATATATGTACTAGTGGCGTGCGGTCCATGGATACTGTGGATCAGGCGCATCCCAAAAATTTCAAAACATTCCGAATCTTTTCATAGTGTGTTATTAACTCGAAACATTTCAGAAAACTAGAGAGATTTAATAATTTTCTAATTTTTCCATGAATTGTGTGTATCCGATAAAATCTCACAAATCAAACTAGGTAATGAAACATTAATTGAAGAAAATAAAGTTCTATGTGGGGGGGCTGCGTCTGTGACCCCCCCCCCCGCTTGGACAATTCGATCGCGACACACTTCCGAGATCAAAAGTAGATCTTATACCGGCGACCCCCCCCCAAATCAGAGGTCTCCGCATCTGGGTCCGGCCCGCTGTGCAGAAAAAAAAATTTTGGCCCTTGATTTGTGTAACGTTGAAGACCCCTGTTTTAAGGCAATATAACTCAACGGCTCCGAAAAAAAATTGCATCACTGGAGAATAATAGTGATGTTCACCGCATTCTTAAGTATCAATGGTTTTATTTGACTATAAGGTAATATAATACTTAGAGTCTAAATTTAATATTTTTTCCTTTACTTGACAAATTTTTTGAGGGCTGTATCAGCTGTAAGATACTACTAACTACTATTTTTATTTTTCTATTTTTTCTTTTATTGACCTCTAGGCTCGGGGAAACCCAGGGAGATATGAACTACTGAAGAAAATTCTTCTTCATGTCAGAGATCCTCCTACATTCAGAAAATTAATTAATAGCCATAAGAAAATGTATTAAGATAATTGTCAAAATTTATTCATAGCTGTAATTTGTATTTTTAAATTTCTTTATTATATCGATTCACGGTGGTGTTGAGGATTCTTATAGGTATCAAATGAAAGACTTATTTTTCAGTTTTTCTTTTAATTTATCCATTTATTATATGGATAAATTAAAAAAAACCAAGATTTAAAATTAAAAAACTGCTGAAAAATAAGCCTTTCATTTTATACTTATCTTTATTATGTTTATTAGTGTATTTAATTATTGCTTCTGTATTAATTTTGTACTTATATTTTATTTAAAAAAATAATTTACATTTTCGGGACAATGTGAATTAGTGAAAATTATCTTAATGATAATTATGTATATATGTTATGTCATCCCCTTGGGTTCAGTATCCTGCGAGCACGCACAGATTGAAATAAAGCAAGTGGAATAATTTCAATTGAGATTTTCTGATGATATTTACTTAGTATTTTTGTTTATTCAAAATGCACTCATATTGATTGAAAAACTTGATGTTTTTTTTTAATTTAATATAATCTCACCAAAAACATAAATATAAAAATAAGCTAGCACCGATAGCATTTCGCTCCATTGCTATGACCTATGACCCATCTACTTCTAAGCGTATTCATTCAATTGAATACCTTTTCCACAAGTATTGATATCTCATCGGAATGTGAAATAATAAGCGAAGATTTAATCAACCATTTGGTTTTGCCATTAAAAAATTAATAGAAAACATAAAATAGTGTCAATTATCATGCCGAACCCAAAATCGAAAAAAGAGATTTTCAACTTAAGTTTAGAAATATATTCAAATAAATGTTTAATTTTCAGGCTTGACACTTTGCGAGATTTCAAGTTCAGATATTTAGCTATCTTAGATATTCAAATTTGTGGCACCATTTTAGTTTTCTATACTTTTTGAAGTGAAACTTTTATAGGCGCGGTAAGGCAAATTGGCCTGAACGCCACGAAAAATGAAACGCTTTCTTCTCTCTGACTCCAGAACAGGAAAAAAAGAGGGATAATTTTCCGTTATTTTTCAAGATTTTTATAACACTATATGAAAAGTAATTTTTTGAAATTCTAGACAAGCCCCGCAAACACATGTGTAATGTGAATTAGTGAAAAGTATCTTAATGATAATTATGTATATATGTTATGTCAGAGGGTTTCATCCCCTTGGGATTGAACCCATTAATTTTATGGAGTTATGGTTTTTTGTACTTTTATATTTTTTCTAATGTAGTTTTTTAATTTATGTTCATATTTAATATTTGTATTTATCCTATGTAATTGTTGGTATGACCCCGTAATAAAACTTGAATAAAAAAACATAGTTCTTAGAGTAAAATAATCTCTTTTGTATTGCAATTAAATTCTTTCAATAATCCAAAGATAGTAAAAAGAAATTTAATTTCTTCTTAGCGTTTTATAATTTCCCAAACTTCTCTTTAAAAGTTAATATGTAATAGAGGTAAAAATGCAAGACAGTCTTATTAACATTCAAAGTACAGAAATAATTAATGAATCTCAAGTATTTTGAATAGTGTTTTTAATTAATTTTAAATTAACGCAAAGAATTTAAAATTGAGTTTGAAATACTTTCATTTGTAAAGTAATGCCCTTTCATTGATTAAAACAAAAAAGGAAAGATCGAGGGGCTTGGAAAAGTAAGAGAAATTTAATCATAAAATCGAAAATTGAAAGGGCTTAATCCAGCAAACTTAATGATAATATAAAGAAAATGATTAAATCTAATAGTTCAATTACGGTCATTTCTTTAATAATTAGATATTTAAGCTTAAAGAGTGAACCTTAAAGAGCTTTTTAAATTTTTAACAAAAGCTATTACGGTGTCACTCTTTTTTAATTTGTTAAATTTGAATCTTTATTGGGACACAACTTTATAGGATAAATAGACTAACCATAATATTTTTTCTCTACCCGGGACAATTTGGAAAGTTTATTAGAAATAAAAAAATAAGCAACTTCTATATGATTCTGTAAAGTATCTATGATTAAAAAGTTTTTGTCTTTTTTTGAAGTGGTTAACAAAGAAGAACAATTAAGTAGTAATGATTTTTAATCACTCTTAACTGACTTAAACTATTAATATATATCACTAGCATGAACTCAGGTTAAGAATTCCTTCCTTCCAGGCGGCTCTAGTATTAAATCATGCATAAAAATAAATATTTGCTAAGTGTGCTTTAAAATGTCTGAAACGCGGAGAAAAATATTCTTCAAATATGATTTTTTTCTCTTTGTGTGTCTGAATTCCGATACCCACGATAGAGCAAGAACGGTAAGTTAAAAAGTTAGTTTGTATCAATACATAGTACTTTACCTACTGATTAGATTTTGGAATATCTGGTTCAAAATGCAGAAAATATTTTTGAATTATTCTGGTGAGATTTTAAGAGGAAGTTATAGTATACCCATAAATGAACAATTTATATTTAAGTTTTTTATAATTACTCTAGTGTGACTTGAAAAAGTTTTCACTTTTTTATTATTTTAATGTGCGGGTGAGCGATTCGTTCATTAGAATCTGATCGATGAAAATAACTACAAAGAGCGATGATAGATGAATTATCATCTCTCTTTAGAGCTAAGGTGTATTGCCAAATACAAGTTGAAACCTGTTTCAGACTATTAGAGATTAATATCTTAATTTCTATTATTCTAGGAATGGCCTTTTGCACTCGGACCAAAACGATACTCGTTAGAGAGAGAGAATATTCAATTGGACTTCATTAAAATTCAGACAAAAATGTATAAAAGAAATTACTTGTTGTGACTCTAACAAGCAAGCTTACCGAGTCTTGAAAAAGATTTTAATTTTTCTTCTATTTCTTTGTATTTGTAATCGCGTCGAGAAATCCACTTAAATTTAGTTCACAATTAACTTTGCTGAGGCAACACTTAATTTTTTCCAAATAACCGGAGCAAAATGACAAACTGACCGGGACACTTGAACCATACCTTCCAACCAGGACAGTCCCGCTTAAACCGAGACGTATGGTAAGCCTATAAATAGAGCATAGCTAGTGTACCGTTTGATTTTTTTGAGATGATTTATTACTAACACCAAATTCATTTATTTAAATCACTTATATTGCTTAGCTCAGTTAGGTAATGCGGTTATATTATAATTTTTTTACTAGATTACTAACCTTGAAACTGAGCATGGCGAAATAAAATAGATCGGAATATTATCCAAATTTCTAGCACTACAATAGTGAAGTGTATATAGAGGGAGGAAAACTGTGAAATCGAAAGTACACTAGCTAATTTTTATTATTTATTCCTTTGTGATTATTAGTTTCAAAGTGGATAACTCTACTCTCTACCCAGCGCAAGTAGTCGACAAGAAGACAAAAGACAAAACATATCTAATCACCACCCGTTTCACTCGTATACCTCCACCAGGGGCTGGGCAAACCTAAGACAATATTAGATAAAATTAGATATAAAACCTTGATTCGTCGTGTAAGTTAATTTATTTATTAGGACTCATAACAAAGTTACAATTTTAAATTGAAGAAAAAGAGAAAACTTTTTCAGGACTCTCTACAAATATTTGTGATTTGACAATTTTACAAGAAAGTACATCTTATTAATAAATCTTTCTCATAAGATATAACCGTTAAAGAGCTCTCTATACTAGAATTATATTTAATCGGGCTTTCTGCATTTTTCATCTTTCAATTTTGAAGGTAGAAAGCAAAAACTTTAATCAGTGATAGAAATGAAAACATTTTCACACTAGAATGAACTTTCAATGTGCTTCTTTCTGTTTTCTCGTATCTTGAGAATCAAAATATATATATTAAAATAATAATAATGACTGTGAAGGGAGTTGTTGTTTCATGAAAACAAAAATATCATAAATAAAAGACCGTTTTCCTTTGTTCTAGTCAACGAATTGAGCCCACAATCAAATCATTTGCCTACCCTACAGGAAGAAAGTCTTAAATTGAAAGTTTTTGCCGAGAGTATCAGAATTTTTATATATTGAAGGAGACAATAAAAGAGTGTGTCTTCTGCTGGAATTATAAATTTTATTTATTATAACGAGACTATAGTTTCCAGGGCTTTGCCCTCTTCATCAGTCTATTACAATGGATCCACAGGAAGCAAAAACAAAAAATAATAATAATAATAATAGCAATGTTTGAAAGTGACTTTTCTCCACGCCTCTGACATTTCTAATAACAAATTAACAAAAAAAATGAAAATTTTGGATGAATTCACATACTTCAGTATCCTGCGAGCACGCACAGATTGAAATAAAGCAAGTGGAATAATTTCAATTGAGATTTTCTGATGATATTTACTTAGTATTTTTGTTTATTCAAAATGCACTCATATTGATTGAAAAACTTGTATTTTTTTTAATTTAATATAATCTCACCAAAAACATAAATATAAAAAATAAGCCAACACCGATAGTATTTCGCTCCATTGCTATGACCTATGACCCATCTACTTCTAAGCGTATTCATTCAATTGAATACCTTTGCGACAAGTATTGATATCTCATCGGAATGTGAAATAATAAGCGAAGATTTAATCAACCACTTGGTTTTGCCATTAAAAAATAAATAGAAACCTAAAATAGTGTCAATTATCATGCCGAACCCAAAATCGAAAAAGAGATTTTCAACTTAAGTTTAGAAATATATTCAAATAAATGTTTAATTTTCAGGCTTGACACTTTGCGAGATTTCAAATTCAAATATTTAGCTATCTTAGATATTCAAATTTGTGGCACCATTTTAGATTTCTATACTTTTTGAAGTGAAACTTTTATAGGCGCGGTAGGGCAAATTGGCCTGAACACCACGAAAAATGAAACGCTTTCTCTTCTCCGACTCCAGAAGAGAAGGAAAAGAGGGATAATTTTTCGTCATTTTTCAAGATTCTAGACAAGCCCCGCATACACAACATCCATGGACCGCACGCCACTGATATATATATATATATATATATATATTGGTGTAAGTAAAACTCGATCTTGTTTATTCTCAGATCGTGTTATTAGTAAGTCTCTCCCCGCTTTTCAGGTCTAATTCGCCCCCCATCCATACCTACCCGACCACCGAGGGACATCGCTCTTCTTGATTATGCAAATAAGATACACTTTCTTGTCAAATTTTCGATTACTTAATTAAAATCTTTCGGTGAATAAAAATTATCAAATCAAAAAGTTTTCAGGTTTTTAATTGAAATTGTTCGGTGAATTAAACTAGTCCAATCACCAAAATTTGTAGACGGTCTCACAGAGTCTTGAAAATATAAGATTTTTTTACTTGGGATCTAAAAAGTATCTAAATTTCAAGTGTATACAATTAGTTTTTAATAATGTCAAATTTTGTAACCTCTCTAAGCCGTTTTTAACAAAAGCATGAATCTTTTACAACCAGGTTGCAATAAGTCTAAACAATATCAAAATGTTCATAAATGGAGCTTAATGGAAAGCTTATTGTTAATATTACTCATATATTTATTATTATTATTAATACTCTCGACAAACTAAATCTTTTCAATTATTAATATTATTATTATGTCAAAGGGATCACAGTCTATTTGGACATCAATTTTTAATTAATTTTAACAGATATTAAAAATAAATATTTAATCCTAATTGTAATTAGATAATTTGTTTTGTAGTTTTAGTTAGAGGATCGTATATTAAATTATACTTTATAATACTGGTGTTCTCTATGCTTTAATTATGAAAACGATCAATTTAGATGTAGAAATTGGAGGACAGGTTTTTGTTTGTTAATTCCACTTCCTGATTCTGGAAGAAAAGTAAAATGTTCGTTTTCTTTTTTTTTTTTAATGAAACTGATGAGAGAAGGAGTTACACCAAAGAGGTACATCCCCAAAGGTCTGGGTTGGCCCGTGAAAAGAAGAAGAAGAGGGGATTTTATGGGCTGGGTAGATAGTTTTGTGGGTATTACACTCTCTAAATAGCACCGGTTGATTTTTTCCAAATTACTTTTATAAGCCATATATGATTGATATAACCCTAAGACCAATTATCACAATTTCAGAATGGCTCTTCTCTCGCACCAATTCTGTTTAAATAGGCGAACTATTTAATATTTCTATATATTCTTCTAAATATATTTTATTTTTTTAATTTTCACGAACCAGGGGAAAGCTTAGTTATTAAGATAACAATAAGCCTTAAGTTGGTTCTAGTACTTTGGGTTCGAGAACTTGGCTTGGCGCTCTTCCTTGAGTCTGAATGTTAATTTAGGTATCCTCAAAATTAGTAAATTATATATTGAATATTGCTGTTATTTTAAAAAATAACGTTTTTCGTTGTTCCTGGATATTGACTTCTTTTAATCCTTTAGTAATTCTTGTTTTTATCTTAATTAACTTGGTATCTGGATATCAAAATTGATATCAATTCTTCCCATTAACAATTTAGTTAGTATTTGTTATTAAATCAATTGTATCATTTCGTATATTTAAAATGGATGATAAAGAGGCGAAATCATTATTAAAAATGGCCTTTGAATAGGTTTTCATAAATATTTGTGAAGGATTATATAAAAGTGAATCAATCTATAGGTATTTACGAGTAATTTTAAACGCTTGCTCGATACAAACATATTGTTATAAATGATGCTTTCATCATTAAAACTCAATATAATTATTTGTATATTAAAAATTAAATTATTCAAAAATAAATAATATAATGTTAATAATTTTAAGCTTTACTCTATTTAATTGACCATAATAATAAATAAATAATTAAATCATGGATAAACTTAATGATGTATATTTAAAAAAAATATTATATTCAAAAATGGTGAGTGGGAAAAACTTGGGAAGAGATGGCTACAATGGTGACCGATTGGCTTAACAAGCTGGGTTCGAGGCTGAAGTGAATCTACCATGGGCGTAGTCAAGGGAGGGGCAAGGAGGCAGTGCTCCCCTACAAAACTCATTGCCCCCCCCCTAGAAAAATCTAAACTCCATTATTACGAGGAATCACTTATGTATTCCTCATTAAATTATTTCGTTACTTCCAAAATTTGTCAATTTTACTTAAAAGTTAGTTGATCTCTAATCGGATTACCGAAATTGAAACCTTATGGTGGCTAATCAGCTGGACAGCTGCCCCCCCCCCTCCGTAGGAAAACTCCCTAACTACCCGAATGGAATCAACTATCACTTAAAACTGATAAAACGACTTTCATGACATTTGGCTGTTATCGCGATAGTATACCTAATGATATTAAATTGTATATTCATAGCATAGAAATCAAAAGAGTTGACTATTGTAAATATTTATGGATTTATTTAGACTGTCATATGAGATGGAATTATCATATAAAACAAATTATCAAGAAAACTAGATATGTCAATTTTGTATTGTATAAGTTGTGTACAATATAGGATCCAAAGGTTATGAAGCTCTGTTTGAAAGTATAATTAATTATGGGAAAATACGTAGGGTGGTGCATATGATTATGTGACGAAACCACTTACCACTATACTAACTAGACTTATTAGGAAAAATAAGGTGCAATCTATCCTGAGAATTGATAAATATTTTATTGTGAACTATTTTGTAAATTATTACGATGTCTGTAAGATTATGTACTATATAATGAACATAGTGGCAGAACTAGATATAAGTCTAATAATAAAACTAAGATATGAGGTAGGTTTCACAAAAAGAAATAAAACAAAATTGAGTTTTGAATTCGATATATTTCAAGTTAGCCCATCATCAGGAGTCTAAGAAAACGTTTTCTTAGACTCCTGATGATGGGCTAACCCCGAAATATATCGAATTCAAAACTCAATTTTGTTTTATTTCTTTTTGTGAAACCTACCTCGTATCTTAGTTTTATTATTATATTAAAATGTTTCACCTAGAACCAACACCGAACTCCTTAAAAGTTATAGATATAAGTCAATTGTCCTGCCAAAGATTAATAAGTCAATCTGTTAAAAAATGCTTATCTTATGGCAATTAAATACTATAATAAACTAACAAATCATTTAAAAAATCTAACTTGTAATAAGAAATTTAATGAAAATGTAATTGACTAAATGGATTGTGTTTGAAAATGGACTTTAATTAGAATTAATGATAGTGAATGGACACCATATTTGTATTGTATTACTTTATTGAATTGAATAATAATTACAAATATAAATCCTGTCCTATGCACAGTTAACTTATCATGTATAAAAAGTAAATAAAAAAATATATTAAATTGAAAGTTTCTTTTTGCCGAGAGTAGTAGAATTTTTATAAATTGAAGAAGACAATAAAAGAGTGTGTCTTCTGCTGGAAAAAATTATACATTAATTCCTGTGAATCAATTGTAATAGACTGATGAAGAGGACAAAGCCATTGAAACTATAATTAAAAATTTATTTTTCCAGCAGAAGACACACTCTTTTATTGTCTCCTTCAAAAAATATATATTTAAAAAATAAATAGTTTGAATGTAAAGCAGATAGAAAAATTAATGCACAATTTCGATCGATTAGGAATACTGAAATGGTTTTTGTTCTTTCAATCGATGGAATGCATTTCGATTGTGAATTATTAGTCCTATGGCTAATTTTAATATTATATTATATAGAAAGACCATTATGTCGTGTCTAAATTTCCTTCAACATTTTTGACCAATTGGGCTAGAAAGCTGAAATTTTCAAATGATTTAGGAAAATAACTCTATGGGATTGGAATTATTTTTAGCTAGACTTTTCATCCCTGAGGCCATTACGATGAGTTAGAGAATCGCAACTCCCTTTTACACCTGCCAAATTAATCACAATGTGATGCAAGCAACTCGACTGGGATCCCTCCATTCTAGGATAATCCATTCAATATGTTCCAATTTCAATGACTAATATTTCCGGTTGCTTTTATAGCATGGCAAGGATGATTGCATTAATGAAATAATACTATTGTAACATAATTGACAACATTTATTTCATTTTATTTATTAATTTCGATTGATATTTACTGATGATCAAAACGATGTCAGTTGGGAAAGTTATTGAAGATCGATGAAGTGATATATCTACATATACCTATATGTCAAAGCACTTAACAAATGAATTGAATTGATACATTGCTCATATGGATTTATACAAGTATAACAATTTGTTAAAAATTTTATATATTAAAGGTAAGGAAAGAATCGAGAAATTAAATAAGCCAGCCAAGTCCGGGCTGGAATCGCATACCGAGGGCTTCTGTCTCTAATATTTTTAATTTATATGTATTAGTTTCTAAATAACCCTTGACTCCGTGAATTTAATACAACGCCACGCTCAGAGGGCAGGCAGGCAGATGAAAAATGATATGTATTTTCCGAAATACGTGAGACATTAAATTCGTTGTTATTTTTGCATATAAATAAAGAATGAACTAACTATATGTATGGATTTTTTTGGTATTTTACATTAAGTATTTGAATGAAATTGGACTTGTATAAAAATCACTGTGAAATGGCCACTTTAGGACTCTCTGACACAGTCATAATTCTAGAAAATTTACCCTAATTCTACTAAAAATATTTTAAAATATTCTGATTTTTTTTTTAGTTTCAAAAATAAATAAAAAAAGTAAAATAAAAAATAGAGACCGGGGAAATGGTGACCCACTAAGAATATTTATCGATTTCCACATTATTGTTTTTATAAATCTTGAAAGAAATAAGGGCTTAAACAGATTCATCCTTCTAAATGAGGCTTTAGTGAAATTTAAGCAAAAATAAAAATTTGGCATTCATTCAATAATAATTAAAAAATGAATATATATGGCTACCATTACTCCAAATAGTTTTAGAAATGACGGCAGATGGTCACTATTGCTCCATGAATAAAATATACAATATTTATGAATATTTAACAATATTTTCAAAGAAAATAATGGCAAACGAATATTTTTCTTTCGATTGCTTTTTTGTATTTATTTATTTTTATTATTCATAAAAAATGTAGTGACATAGGTCAATTCAGACCCTTATTGTGTAAATTCAAAAGAGAAAAAAAACAACAAAATGAATTACAACTCATCCATATTTCTTTATTTTTCTCGAAAACTTTCAAGAAATGAGGAGTTCAGGATTGTAAAATTTCTTTATAATATGTGGCAACTCAGCTTTTTTCTTTTTCGAGGTATTTTGATTCACATGATTTTTATTTGAATTTAATTACTTATTTAGAATAATTTAATTGAAAGCAATAATATAATATTGTGTTTTATTTTATTTTATTTTATTTTTTAATTTTATTAAACTAATTATTTTACATTAATGTATACATTGGATTTGAGCTTGGACTCCGGAGATTACTGTTCTTGATCATCTTTTTAGTCCTTGTTTTTAATAAGAGGAAAAAGCTAATTAAATAAAAAAACTTGTTTCCTATTTAGTTTCCATCCGATATCAATCCCAATTGATTCCAATCAATGAATATTGTGTTTTAGAAAAAGGTATACAATTATATGATATACTTTTATTTAATTATGTTGGTGCCAGTTAACCCCATTACAAAATATATACCGTACATGTTAAAGGTAACAAATAATAATGTTTTTATTAAGTAGGTTATTGGGAATAAGGATTCATCCGTTTAATGAAAACCATTTGAAATTAATTAGTGACATTTCGATTTGAACTTCTTCAACCTCGCTGTAATTCTAATATGTACTCGGCTATTTTATTTGTGCTCATGCGGAGGGCTTAGATTGATAAAATCATGTGTTTATTAAAAAAAGAAAAAAGTAAAATAATATAACGAAATACGCAATGGAATTACTAAGGGTCTAATGGCGTCCAAAAATAGCATGAAAAGTCGCTAACTAATTAAAAAAGCTTTTTCATTAAACACGGTTCAGATTCCCACTTCCCTACATAATTCAATCTTGCACAATAATTTGCAATAATATATATATAATATTTTATTAAAAGGGGCCCTGGAGCCCTTCCCCGCTCCCTGAATCCTCTCCCCCTCTCCACCTCCAACCACTCTCCACCCCACCGACCCTGTACCCAAACCCGACCCCCTCCTGCATCTGATCACAAAACAAAAACAGTTGTCACAGTAAAGAATTTGAGTAAACAAAAACACTTATATTGGTTACCAAAGGAGACTGAAGGAACCGAAAAGGGGTACCTCAGGGTCGCACCATGAAGTTACATAGCCGCTTTCACTGATTCATAGCAACAGTTTGGTGGATTTTTCATTAAAATCAGCCCTGTAGTTCAGTAGTTATTTATTTCTATGTGGACGGACATACAGACAATCCTAGGAGCGACGGACACATAAATAAACAGAGACAAATGCCCTTTAATGGTATCTAAAATGTTTATATCGCATATCAGAGGTATTTATTTTAGTTCAAAATCTAGGATTTTAGTAAAAATATGTTAATATTGCATATCAGGGGATATTTATTTTAAAGTCAAAATCTAGGATTTTAGTAGAAAATATGATATACACCACCCTGATATGCAATATAAAAATATTTTCTACTAAAATCTTAGATTTTTGACCTTAAAATAAATTCTTTTGATATACATATATGGTGATTACAAGACATGGGTTGTATTTTTTGAAAAATTCCGTCTTTTTTCAAAAAAAGTACTCTAAATCTTTTCATTAATTTTTATAATATTTTATATTTAAAATTATTAAATAAAAATGGTATGTGGAATGATTCTTCCAATAAGAAGCGGAGGAAAGAAATAAGGAGAAAGTAAGAAAGGATAAGTTCTAAGCTTTAACTTATCGCTGGCTTAGAATTGGTGATTTAGTGTGGTAAGTCCATCTCAGTGACATTCAGATATTGAAAAAGTGTAGAACATTTAACTAAGCCAAATACTTTAGCATGATCCAGAAAAGAAGGGTGGGATCAAAATATCTTTTCCTCTTAAGTCTCCTCATGCGCATTATAGAGGTGTTAAGTCGATATCAAGTTCTTGATCCGATTACTCTTGAAGCAGCGTAATCAAAATACCGAGGGTCTTCATCTAATTATCTTCGTAGAAGCCAATGAAATCAATGCGATCTTAATCAAATAATTAGAATATTTTTAGATTAAGTAATTATGTTTGATAACCTTGATCGTATCATACTTATGGAAAACATGAGGGAAAGAAATAACTCTTCATTTTAAAAATCGAAATAATGGGAAATACAAAAATTTACCTAATAGGTTTGCAAGGAAAAATTTTTCAAGAAATTACCTCAATAAAAGAATAAGATAGAAACGAGAGTTCACCGATATTATATTTCACCAATATTTTTATTTGATTGTAAATAATTGTAGAGACAATTATTCGTAATTGGTTTTCTTCTTCTTCTTCAAGCGTCGGCAATTACTGTTGAGAGAGTATCCTCTCCATTGTAATTTTCCTGGGGAAATTTTTCACAGGGGTGGTTTTCCATTGAAGGGATCAGATTATAGCTGGTCAAATATTTGCAACGAATCGGGCTTGAACCCGCTCTCAGCTTGATTAATAGACATGCTCTATAACCGCTTGGCCAACCTGACTCCTGCAATTGGTTTAGCTTCCTAAATTTCTCCAAAAGGTCGGAAATGATATTGATAAAAAAATTAAGTGAAAACTTTCCTTTATGGTTTACGAAAGGGTTAGATATGATATATAAGGAATGTAAAAATAAGTTTTTGAGATATTATTTTTAAAAAAGTTTTGTACTTCAAACATTTTTATGATGTCTCGTGATCAAATTGTATGTACTTTTTTTAATGAGACTGAATGGAAAAAGATGCAGCCCTTATGGATCTCGAAAGACCCTCGCGTTACAGAAGAGAAAAGGGTGTAGACGTAGGTGTAGGTGTCTGTCCACTCGGATCTTCGTTTTTAAGCGATATTTGTGTCGGAAAAGACGAAAAACCAGGAGAGAGTTCCAGTTTCTTGAAGTCATAGGTACAAACGAATTTGGAAATGATGTAGTCCAGTCTCCTGTGCTTTGGATTGAATTATTGACTTCACCTCTCCAGAGCATATGCCGTGATAGTATCCATAAAATAGGGGAAGCGCGGAAACACATAATCAGTTCCCCAACTGTCACTGTATTGCCTTTTTTCATCAACTTTTTTTCTTTTTCCTGGGATTCATGCTTAACGACTAAAATGTAAGTCTATAAGTAATATAATATAATGAGTAATATAAGTACCTACATCTTGTTTTTACTTTTTCAATACTATTTAAAAACATATTGAAATGAACTGATACTGTGCTCAGAGTAAATAGATTTTTTAAATATGTTTTTTATATATTTTTTAAAAATATATTAAAAATATAAAAATTTTATATTCAATTTATGTAAAATAAAAGTATTTTATTTTAAGAATATATAGAAAACATAAACTTTATATAATTTAACAGAAAAAATTTATTTTTTAATATATTTTCAAAAATATATAAAAAGCATAATTTGAAAATCTATTTATTTCTATACGGGATACATGATAAATCATGTTAAAAAATATTTAACTAATAGTAATGATATTATATTATCGCGGGCCGCACATAAGAGTGTCGAGGGCCGCGTATTGGCCAGTTATGATCTAGAATGAGGAGTGTCACACCTTAAATGCATCTCTTTCTTTATAAAAGACGTTGCATTAGGGACAAATTAGTTGCAAAATTTGACCCATACATCTAAGAGGTGAAATTAAAAGCTTGGAAAAATGATTGAATGATCAAAATGCATATAAAGACAAATTAATATTAGTAGAAAAGATTGTGCTTCAGTTTGTTTCCCTCCCTTACAATTAAATGAACAAAAGTGCAGAAAATCGATCTATTGTTCTATAAAGATGTTCATTTTATAAAACAAAAGATTAATGAATCCATTATTTATATTCAGGAAGTGACCTAGTTAGAAGAATAATCTCCTTTTATCATGTGAAAAATTTTTAGATTTAAATTAGAAAATTTAGAATAGTCCTTAAATGATCCGAGCTATAAAGTATATAAGTCCGATCCATTCATATGAAACTCAATAATATCAAAAGAATGAACGGCTTTTTTAGCAAACATTGGATACTGGATATGACATCGGTATCCTCAATATACATTTTAGAGAAAAGAGAAAATCTTAAAGTGAACAACGCGTGGCAACTGACAGGTAAGCATTCAGATCCTAAACAGAGACGAGATTTACACATGGAGTTCTTTAATAGATAAAGAAATAATAACGAGAAACAAATTAATCGAAATGAAAAAAAGAAGTTGGATATATTTGACTAAGGGTCTAAGCCCGTGATTCCCAAGGTAGGTCACATGCAGAAGCTTAGCCACGAGGGGGGGGGGTCAGAACCCCTCCCCCAAGGGAAGGACTGCATGGGATGAGTAACGTCAACGATAAACCGTTTTCTTATGACAAACTAACCATAATTAAATATATTTCATAAGTTTAATCAAGAATCATAACAGGATATGATCCGAATCCTCAAAAGTGTCATGGAAAATGCTGGATCTCTATAAATCTAAGACTTTTATCAAAAAAGTGGTCCAAGTAAACAAAATTTCATGGAGAATGATGTAGAAATCAAGTTTCTAGGATGAGTGGTTTTCATTTTATGAAGGAAAAACTGCGATTTTTTCCAAAAAATTGTATCAAATTTAATCTAGTTTTAAAATGTATAGAGTGGTCTTTGTCGAAAACGTGTTCTTTCATGGTCAAAATAGGAAAACATTGAAAAAAGTACGAGTTTTTGGTATTTGCGGAAACATATAAAATACGCCAATTTTCAACCAACTCTTAAGCCCTCGGAGAAAAAACCTAAATAATGAAATGACTTTCATTTTGAATAGGAAGGTTATTTACGGAAAGTTAATAGTTTTCGAGTTATAAGCAAAAAAACCGCCAAAAATGAGATTTTTACTTGTTTGCATTTTTGACAATGTTCTGCCACGAAATTTTGTTAGCAAACCTCAGATTCGGATTCAGCACATCCAAAAACATAAAAGGTCGAAGAAATTACAACTACCCCAAAACTTTCCGGATAAAAACACAATTTAACTGGACTATTTGCTTTAATAAAACAAAAATTCCCACTAAATATTTTGCTTTGTGGATTGACCCCCCCTCCCCCATGAAAATTTTCTGCCTACGCCACTGGCCACACGCCCCATAGGAAACAACTTGATGTACTACCATATCTTTGATATGACTAGACGTTAGGCAAAAATTTAGAAATCCTCTAAACATGTAAAAAATACAATGATATTACAGAAAACAACATTGAAGAGCATATCTTATAGCATAACTAGCAGCAAGGCCCGCCTTTGGCGGCCCTCTTGCTAGTCAGGGGCACGCCCCTGGACCCCCAACCCACGAACCTCGCACTCCACTCCCACCCACCACACCCTCCGAAACCCACCCAGCACCCGTGCCCAACACCCGCCCCCCACACAACCACTCCAACACTCCATCCTGCACCCCACCCACCTCGGACCCCCCACCCCCGTATCACCTCACTACGCCACTGGACCCTCACCTAAACCCCCCACTCTATCAACCCTGCCCCCCCGTGCCCTCCACCCTCGCCTAGCCCCTGGACCCAACCCCTAACTACGCCCTCTGGGACCCCGCCGCTCTACCCCCGTGCGCCCCCCTACTCCGCCTTACTCCCTCACTCCACCCCGATTCCATCCAGAGCACCCCATGCCACCCCCCCCTATTATATTTTGCTTCTTTTTTTCGAAATATCTCAAAAACTGCTGAAATTATTTTGATTAAAAAAATTGGACGATACCATGGCATTTCGGTCTATAAATAAGTCCTAATAAGTGAACATAGAAACAATTATATTTTTCGAGATATTAATTATTTTGTCAAAATGTCTGTTAGTACGTTAGTTACTAAGTTACCAAATTTTTGTGGACGCACTAGCTCAAAAGCTAGTGTGAATATCAAAACAAAATTTCACATATACTTTTAGCGCATTGAGATTAGGAGTTGATTAGATTTATTTTGGTTGAAATCGAACCAAAAATTTAAGGGGGGGGGGGGTTAAGATTAAAAATTTTCAACCTAAAAAAATCAAGTGGGGGAATTGAAATTTACTGTAAAATGAACATATAATAAAAAGAGAGTGATTATTTTCTTCGGGGGCCAAAATTGTGGGGGTTCAAAAAAATAACACTATTAATATAAATTGTAGACCGTTTAATTGATTTGTACGAAATTTCGCATATGCACCCTATAGAACCTTATGAGAATGACTCACTATGTGAAATTGATAGTGACCAAAAAAGTGGGGGGGGGGGTTAAAATATTTTCAAACAAAAATCAAAGAAAGTTGATATTTCTAATAAAATAGTCTCATAATTAAAAGGAGATACTATTAATTGATAATGGGCCGAAAATTAAGAGGGGGGGGGGGTTTCTTTCGTAAATAATTTTAAATTATTTTAATTCACTGATAAACATATAAGAAAGGACCCAGGTGTATGGTAAAGTCATCTAGGTGCCCACGTCAGTATATTTTCTGTTAGTAAAATTTCGAGACATGTGGATGTAGCCGGTTTTGCAAGTGAATAACTCATATATTCGATCTAAAATGAATATTCCCTAAGGATATCAAATATGTTATTAGATAAGTTTATTTCTATGTCAGAGTTCACGAGTTGCAAAAGGGATATCCATACATTTGGTTATTTTTGGAGTCGAACCACGAGATACAATACAATACTATCATACTAAGGATAGTCACATGTCCGGACAGGATTTTGGGCACTTGAGTTGGATTCCCAAGGGGTCGGCATCCCTGCTGGCAACAATCAAATTAATTTAATGACACTTTTCTGATCCTTAATAAACTCTCATTTTAGATTTCAAATATTTTTTTCAACTGCCTATAATAAAGGGCAATAAAAAATGTGCAATAAAATATTCATCCAAACAAAGAATCTTTTGGAAATATAACGTGGAATGTGGGGCATGATTGATTACAAATGCCTTAATCTACGATAGGATGAGGAATGTCACAACTCAAAAGAATCTCTCTTTACAAAAGACGTTTCATAAGAGACAATTCTTGCAGCTTAGTACAGAAAAAATTAAAATTCAGTTGCAAAATTTGACTCACGCATCTAACAGATGTGAGGCCACGTCGCCGTCACAATAAGCGGATCATAATTACAGTGATCATACGTCCTTTATTTAAGAGGACAGTCCTTTATTTCACTGGTCTGTTCTTTAAATTTATTTATTTTCTAAAATAGGCCTTTTGTCCTTTATTTTGTAAAGTCGACGCATATAACTATATCGAATCATGGTAATACTAAATAACTTATGAGGAGAATTTTCTAGGTTAGGTTTCATTAATAAAATCTACAATAGAATAAAACGTAAAATTAATGTTTCCCTCGTACACTCTTTGCAACCCAGTACTGAACCGGTATATAGGAGGATCCCTTTTATCTCAGATCAATTGTCAAATCCACTATCTTATATACTTAGATCATATGGAATTACCCCTGCTTGTTATAATAAAAACACTTTAGGCTCACATTTGATTAACAACAAACTTGATAAAATTGATAAACTAGATAAGTCAGGGGTTTACGAATTGGACTGCGATGGATGTGATTCCTTTTATATTGGTCAGACTAGTCGTTCCTTTAAAAAACGTTATTCTGAACATGAATATGCTCTTAGAGTCCTTAACAGATCTAACGATATTAATTCAGATTCTACACTCTGCTTTCGCTCTTCATTTACATTCGAA
Source organism: Forficula auricularia (assembly GCA_024734495.1). Taxonomy (NCBI): domain Eukaryota; kingdom Metazoa; phylum Arthropoda; class Insecta; order Dermaptera; family Forficulidae; genus Forficula; species Forficula auricularia. The sequence goes on from JALMQS010000353.1 coordinate 6,862,276, forward strand.
AAATCACACTGCTTCTACTTCCAATCCTACCCCAATTCATTTTGAAAGAAGTGGTCCCAGACTTCTTCTTCTAGAATCAACTGAAATTAAATTGGCACTTATGAATAAATTCAGTATTCTCAATAATCAATCGGACTTTGACAAAGATGTAATCATTGATTCTAATTTGGCTAAAATTAATAAACTAAAAATTGGCTCCTAAATTCGATTACATATTTGGTGTTTGTAATTTGTTTTTTGTTTTTAATTTGATTTTGTTTGTAATTTTGTTTTTAATTTTAATTTTTTTATTTTAAATAATAACATTTTGTTTATATTTAAAAAAAAAAAAAAAAATTTCTGAACGTACTCTTCTTTCTCAAAATTTTACTTGTTGAATGTTTTTACAAATTTGTATTCAGTTTTCATTAGAACTCCTGATGATGGGCTAATAACCCGAAATATATATCGAGTGAATCAAACTCAAAAAAACATACATTTGTTTTAATATTTCCTTTTGTGAAACCTAACCTAGAAAATTCTCCTCATAAGTTACTTATAATGTTTCACCTAGAACCGACACCTAAATCCTTAAAAATTAGTAATACTAAATTGTGTACAATTCTGGTCAGATATTTTTTACCCAATTGCGGTGTCAGAGTAAAAGTTTTGAATATAATTATAATATTTCTTGAGTAACTTCCGATATATTAACATATTACATTAAGGAATCACTGTTAAAATTTGAATAAACTAATAAATTACTCGCTTTGTCAAGAGCAATTTTGGTGGTTTTCAGAGAAAAGGAAAGAATAATCTTCTTTTTCTTAATCTTTTCAATAGGCCTGCGCCTGTTTATCCAAATAAAGGACGTTGTTTCATTCGATTTTTACTCAGGGTGTACATTTTTTTTTGGAATTCATATAAAGGACGTTGTTCCATTCGATTTTTACTCAGGGTGTACATTTTTTTGGAATTCCTCGGCTTCCTTGAGGACGATATCGAAAGATTTTTTTTTTTTTTTTTTTTTTTTGGCTTTTCGGCCTTTCTAGCCATAAGCCCAATTACGATACTAGCTATATTTTTAAAATTTGTCTCTACCCCCGGGGGTCAGATTTTGGCTGGCTGCCTCGAGTCGGATTCGAACCCGGGTCCCCTGGTTAGCTCGCTGTCACGCTACCGCCTAGCCTACCGACCCCCCCCCCCTTCGAAAGATTAATGTTTTATTTAAAATAAAACAATCAAGTAAACATAAATTGATAGGCGTTAATTGTCCAGCCCACATATTGAACAATTGCAAATTATCACTTATAATTAATTATACGAGAGCTTTTTTTTTTGCCGAAGTAAAATTGGCATTTTAATGAGAATTTTGTTGCCTGGCAATTAAACGAAAAAAAACTACCTGTGAAAAAATTACGAGTCCGTAGGACGAGTAATTTTTTCTGGTAGTTTTTTGAGTTAAATTGCCCAAAGGCAACAAAACTCGAATTATAAAATATCAAGTTTACTTCGACCCAAAAAAAAAGCTTGAGTGTAATTCGGTAAGACAATTTAATGAATCAATACGTATAATAATAATAATAACAATCAGGAGGCTGAGGAGGCGGGCGCCTGTCAATCAACAAACTACAGCCCAACAACGATCAATGGTACTGGACAACGAGGCAATAACATCAGAAGCCACTCCACCTGCCGGCTCGTCCTCTCAAGCTATTAAAGAGAAGACTGCTCGTAGGGGAGTTCGCAATAAACGGATAAAATGGACACCAGAAATGAATGCTGACGTTATACGCATATTCTATCGTGTCAATCGTTGCGAAGATAACCCATTACCAGGATACAGACATCTCCTTCATTCGGAGTTCACGAAACTACATCCAGATTTAGATCTTACCGAACAAAACATCGTTGATAGAAGAAATGTTATCATTAGAAAATCATATCTAACAACCAATGTCTTGGAACAAATTCGTCGAGAGGTTGGTTATGAATTGCACCAAACATCTATTGCAGCCCCGGATGAACACAATGGGTCTCAAACTCTGCTGTGCGAGAATGTAACACCAACCCGTGCCCAAGAAGAACAAGATGTGACATCAATCACGAGAAATGATGAGCTCCTCGATCTAATGAAGGAAAAATTTTACAGCCTACTTGGATGTTACATTAATACTGACCCATCAAAAAGGCCCTCTATTCCGATCCTAAAAAACATAAAATCTGCACAACCATTAATCTTGAAAATGAATATTATCATTGAGGAACATCTGAGGACTACGCGGGATCTTGATGAATTGCATTTGGCCATATATTGCGCGGCAGTGTCGATAATCGAACTAAATGGGCAGAAAATATATACACCACGTGCAAACATAAGTCAGCCCCGAAAAACCTCATCCCCAGCATGGAAAACACGCCTCGAGAAGAACATCAATGAGGCTCGAGCAAAGGCAGATATCATAGATGCTTACCTAAAGAACATCAACTCCAGGAAAATAAGCAAGAAAATCCATCGACTAGCAAGGAGCGCTGGAATCAATCTCCTAAAACAAGAGAGCACTCAAGAACTGATTAACCTTAAAGATGTTTTTAGGCAGAAGGCGAAAGTAAAAGGGGCTAGGTTGCGGAGATACAATGAGCTGTCCAAAAGAAAAAATCAAAATTCAGAGTTCTACACAAATAGGAAGAAATTCTTCAGAAAATTAGATCAACAAAATGAATGCTCGACAACGAGCCAACCCGACATAGACCCTACACATTTTCATAATTACTGGAGCTCTATTTGGAGTCTTCCTAGAAATTATTCTAGAGATGCAGAATGGCTGGGATCTATTGAAGAGCGATATGCTGAGGTTGTACCTGTGCTGCCTCAAGAATTCACTACTGAGGATATCTTCAAGGCTGTGAAAAGGACGAGTAATTGGAAAGCTCCTGGACCGGATAAAATACATAATTTCTGGCTCAAATATTTGACATCTTGCCATGAGTCATTGGCTCTATGTTATACAACCGCGTTAAATGAACCGGAAACAATTCCTAGATACCTAACGGAAGGAAATACTTACCTACTATATAAGAAAGGAAGTACTACAGAACCAGAAAACTACCGACCGATAACCTGTCTATCCGTTATGTACAAGCTGTTTACATCTCTGATTAATAATAGAATCTATGAGCATTGCGATGCAAATAATTTGATCGAGGTAGAACAAAAGGGTTGTATCCGAGGCTCATTAGGCTGTAAGCAGCAACTTACTATCGATGCTATAATTTTAAAACAGGCCCAACTTAAAAAACGCAACCTGCACATCGGGTATATAGATTACTCGAAAGCTTTCGACTCTGTGCCCCATGACTGGCTGATAGGAGTGCTAGAAATCTACAAAATTCCTCTTAATATTATACACTGTTTGCATACAATGATGAAAACATGGAGAACCAATATTCACATCAATAATAACAACATCGGGAATATAAATATTAAAAGAGGAATTTTCCAGGGAGACTCTTTATCCCCAGTATGGTTCTGCTTGGCCTTAAATCCTCTCTCGGTATTGTTGAAGAAAAAAGATATGGGTTATAAGCTTACAAGAAATGATAGAAGAATAACGCACCTCCTATACATGGACGATCTTAAGGTTTATGCCGACACTAGTCCAAAGCTGAACTCCTTAATAACAACTATAAGAAATTTCAGCGAGGATATTAACATGGCATTTGGAGTTGATAAATGTTCTATCATAAATATTAAAAAAGGCAAGACGGAATATTTGGGAGAGACTGTGGAGGACATCGTCGAACTTGGGCAGGATAATATGTATAAATACCTAGGGATCCCTCAAAATATGAAGATCAACCATAAACAACTAAAGGAAATGTTCACTGAAAAGTACAGGAAGAGACTAACAAAGATCCTGAACACCAAACTATCAGGAAAAAACATAATTACTGCCATAAATACCTGGGCGGTTCCTGTGCTTACGTACTCCTTCGGAATTGTGAAATGGACCGAAACTGACCTGGACAGTCTGGATAGGCTCAGTAGAGGTATTCTTAGGAAATTTCGTTGTCGACATCCAAGTTCCTCCGTCACACGGCTGTATTTACAACGTAAAGAAGGAGGAAGGGGGTTAATCAACATCTTTAACCTATGTAGAACCCAAGAAGAAAACATAAGAAATAAATTCTTATGTTCTGATGATGACCTCATTAAATCTGTCATAAGGGCTGACGAGGGGTATACTCCACTGAATCTGAGCTGTCATGCGTATGTGATTCCAAAAAAAGAGCTTAAACCCTGGAAAGAGAATATTCTCCACGGGAAATTCCCAAACCTCTTAGACGAAGATCATATCGACAGGAGTGCTTCTCTACAATGGCTGGCCGATGGCTCTCTCTATCCTGAGACGGAAGGATTCATTATAATAAGAACCAAAAATTATGAGAAGCACATACTGAAGTTAAATGTGACGGATAAGTGTAGGCGATGTGATTGTATGGGTGAGTCCATCGAACATATTATGGCAGGGTGTCCAACACTATCTGAGAATGCCTACCTTGGAAGGCACAATCAAGTGGCCAAATTGATCCACCAACAGCTAGGAATCAAATATGGCTTACTGGATACGAAAACACCTCCCTACTATAAATACCAGCCGGTGCCTGTCGTAGAATCGGGAAAATACATCTTATACTGGGACAGGCCTGTGTTAACTGATAGGACCATCGCTTATAACCGACCCGATATTCTTCTAATAGATTTTAACTCAAGTTCAGGGATACTCATTGATATCGCTGTTCCTCTGACACATAACATCAAAAGGACAGAGGCAGAGAAAAAGAACAAATATGAGGAACTCGCCTGGCAAATTAAAGAGATCTGGAAACTGGATAGGGTCTCCATCTACCCATTAGTGATATCCGTTGAGGGGGTTGTCTCTAACAACTTTAATAAGAACATTGAGAAACTTGGGCTGCCAAACACCATCTTGAAGCATGCACAGAAGGCAACTATATTACAAACATGCCATATCGTGCGCAAGTTTCTCAATAATTGAAGATTATCCGGAGGATCATGTGGGCCAGAGTGAATTCTCTTTCCACATCGACCGAGCCTAATCCCAAATAAGATCTGAAGGGATAGGTGAAATTTTTCCAGCGCAAGCTGAGAAAGTGCATTAACTCGGATAACAATAATATTTCTTTATAATCGTCTCCGTTGGTCTTCTTCATGTTAAATGCCCAGTCACATAAAATAGAAGCTAACTCTTCAGTGGACGTTTCTTCAACGAGTTCATATTTTTTTTTCACGCAAAACAGCGTAAACTGTCTCCATATTGATGTAGTTGAATTCACAGTATTCTGAGGCACATTTTTGTTGATAGCTTTTTCAATTTCTCCAGTCGAAGACTCTCCAAATCTCGACATTTTCATACAATGCAAGTTTGACATAAAATTGTTTACAATGTTGGTTGTCATGTCAGTGTTGCTAGACACTGATGATGCAGGGCTACTAGAATCTTAAAGCTAGGTTCAGTTTTGTCGCTGGAAAAGTTAGGGTAAACTTTTTTCGCTGTCATAGTGACAAAAACACCGTTGCTTATGGGACTTTTAGTGTATCAATTAAATTGTCAAAATTAATATTATTGAAATATTTACAATATGTGTGTATGTGTAATAATTAAGATTGTTTAAAATTGTAATGTAGGCTTCTATTTACGTAATAGATGTTATAAACTTATGAATGAAGGTATTCTTCGATATGTCCTTTATTTTCCCCAAAAAATATGGTCACCGTATAATAGTTATACACCTTATAATAGTTAATGATCTTAAAAATTATTTCTGACGAGCAGCTTCATATGCCCTCCACATTATATTCGAAATGCTACACCACTGACTAGACTAGACAACGCTTCTTAAACGACTCCTTGGCGACCTCATTTTGACTGAGAAGTCATTGTTGCCCTATGTGTAGCTACACCAAAATTCAGTTTTGCGACCCCAAATGGGGTCGCGACCCATAGTTTAAGGAGGCTCGGGACAGCTTATCTATTTGGTTGAATTTCGAAAAAACTTTTGTATTTCTGCAGAGTGACAACGTCTGCATACTAAATTTTTTAATAAAAAAATTGTTAATAATGAGGTTAATTTCGAATAAAAATCTTTGTTTTGATAATATTAATAAAATGAATATTGAGATGAATTTTTTCTCAATATAAAAACATTTATTTAACACAAAAACGATTTCAAGAAATAGAGTTGGAATTCTAAACTAGTGCATTTGTTATATTCTGTTGGCTGCAAATAACTTTCCATATTTTTTTTTTTACATTTGTGAATAACTAATTAACTAGGCTGTCAAATTTATTGAAAAATGTATCATTCATAAAAGTTGAATTATTGATCTATATAAATTTGTTGAAAATGGCATAATTTAAAAGCTCGGTCCATTTACTTCCATGTTAAAAGGACAATATTCAATCATTTATTTCTCGGTAACGGGACAAACGAACAACTTCAAATTTCTGGAATAAATATTTAATACATCAATGATTCGATGGTAAAAATTTGAGAATTTTCATATAAAAATTAAAAACAGTCACGAACTCCCTTAAGAAGCCCTGGACTTAATAGCTTCAAGGGAGTATCAGAAAGGCATATAGAATTATATGTATACATATATACGTGGAATATAATCATATTAAACTTCTCTTTCAAGAATTCAACAAAAGTTTTGCTTAAGGGAGAAAAAATTCATTCGGGTTTGATTCAAAATCTATTTTGATTAACGTACGGAAAACTCAAATAAATAGCCAAAGGGAATTAATCAAGTTAAAATCTCTAGATATAAATAAAATCAAATGAAAAAGTTGTGGCAAGGTAGTTTGACCAAATTCAATAAACTTCGAATTCGAAATCGATTTTAAAATTTATTGATATAATTAATGAATCGGAGAAAAAAGTTTTCCCTTTTTCAAAACTGTACAAGTCTCAGACAAGAGCCATCATAATAATAAATATTAAACTTAAATATAAATTGTAAATTGTCTTCTTTTTTTGTTAAGGCAGAATGATGTAGGTTCTTAGTGAAACATATTTAAAAAAAGTAAAGAAAATTTTAAAAATTTAAAAATTTTATAAAATCTTAAAATATATTATAATATAATATTCTCGGTAGGTTTCACAAAAATAAAAGACAAGATGCTTGATAGTATGACTCTATACATATATATATATATATATATACCTATGTTATTTATATATGTTGCAGTAAAAACCCGTTTTTACTGGTTAAAACGCGTTTCTTTGAACCAAACAACCAACATCAGTAAACTCTAGTTGCTATAAAGGTATTCAGCGAAACGCGTTTTCAGTAAAGACGCGTTTTTACTAAAAAACTGGTTTTTACTTCAACATATCTATTGTAAATATTTCACATAGAAAATTGGCTCATAGAAATCCTGTAAATATGTAATTTCTGATTGCCTATAAATAAAAAAAAAAAAAAACTTCAACATATACATACATTTGTTACCATGACTCTATGTATAAATATATGGTATACATTTCGGGGTAATAGCCCATCTTCAGGAGTTCTATGAACTCGTACCCTGAAATATATATATAGTCATGCTAACAAGCATCTTGTCTTTTATTTTTGGGAAACCTGCCTAGAATTTTTTTTTTTTTAATTTTTTAAATTTTCTTTACTTTAATCTAAGTCTTTCTTTTGACATTTTCTTAAAATCTCATAAAATTATTCCAAAAATATTTTCTACATTTTTTTAATAGGAATTTTTTAAAGCTACAGAGCCCAAAATCTAATCAGCATTGGAAATACAAATACATTTGAGCTCAAAAAGAACTTGAGTTATTATGGGTATCAGAATCCAGACAGACACAAACACAGGTAGAAAATAATTTTTCTTCTCGTTTCAGACATTTTCAAGTACAATGAGCAAAAAAAAAAAAGATTGGGGGTGAATCAACTATACTTAGCCACGTCGGCAGGCAGGCCTTGCCTGACTCCCGGGCGTGCCGAGTAATAGTTTTTTGTTTAATTTTATTTTGATTATCTCTTTACTTGTTGTTTGTTTTAATGTGAAAATTCATTAAAAAGTTTTTAAAAGGTAAATATTTTTCTTTCTAAGAATCTTATTTAAAGTTCTTCATAGCTGGTACTGGTACCGGATTCTGATGAATAATTAGAAATCAATGACGTTGTTTGTCCTTTGCGTGCTGCAAATAAACTTCTCTCTCTCTCTCTCTCTCTCTCTCTCTCTCTCTCTCTCTCTCTTATATATATATATGATAAGTGGCGTGCGGTCCATGGTTGCTTAAAACTTCATGAGTATTTTCATAGCGGATCATATTTGAATTTCGTGAATCTTTATTTTATTTTATTTATTTATTTTTGTTACGAGATTATGATATATACATCTTTTGATGACATAACCCACCCCTTCAAAGCCTAAACCCCGAGCCCCCCCCCCCCCCCCGGTTTCGTCATTTTAATTAGAAATATTCTCATGGGTTCATATACCAGATTGAATGTAAGTAAATTCGTTTTGTTTTAATATTAATCTGGTCACTTCACAAACGAATGGATTCCGATGAGTTTTTCTCATTAAAAATATGTAATGGTTAGGCCCAAATTTCTCTTTTGATAAACAACTTTACCACGAAAGCATCAAAAATGTAGATGTAATTTTAGTATATATTAAACTGATGTTAAAAATTTGATTATTTTTTCATTGTATTTTACATTTCATTCATAACTCTGCTCGACAAAAATTAAACAAAATTTTTTATCCGTAAATCTAACAGTGGAATCCATTAGAGTTTTATTCGCTGTTTATCATGCGATTTCCCAATTTTTTACAACAGGTCAGAGTTTTGAAATAATATCGATCAAAACGACGAAAAAAAGCAATTTTGACCTATTTCCCATTAGATATTAAACAGCAATATTTTAAATTGAAATTTGTTTATGAAATAGAAAAGAGCTTCCTCTTTGATTTTCAAATTACCACTTGTTTTTAGCTCAATTAGAACTCGAGTTATATCTAAAACACCAAGACCATATGTTTTGTATCTATGTTTATTTTCCGTTATAATCACTTTAGTTTTTTGGTTATAGTTCGAGTTCTAAACGAGCTAAAACAAGTGGTAATTTGAAAATCAAAGAGGAACCTGTTTTCTATTACGTCAACAAATTATTTTGATTTCTAATATTGTTGTTTAATATCTAATGAGACTCAAAAAAAGGTCACATGAGCTCTTTCGTCATTTTGACCGATACTATCTCAGAACTCTGACCTGTTGTAAAAAATCAGTAAATTGCATGATAATTAGGTAAAACTCTGCTGCAATACATTGTTAGGTTTACGGAACAAATTTTTGTTGAGCAGTGTAATAATTCAGTTTGCTTATCTCGAAAAACTGTTAAGATAAAGTTATTTCTGAGTTAAAGAATTTGACAACATTTCAATTCAAAGGCATTGTCAAACTGTTGTTCTACCTGGAATAAACAAATTCACCTTTTAAATTAGTTATTTTATGAATGTTCATTCAGCAATAAATGCATCGAACTTGTCACACTCTAACTGAATTCGTTAACTGTCGTTGAATGAAGGAACTAAGTTAGATATATGAATACTAAAGGCTGTTTGATATCAACATATCGATCTGCCAATTGAGGATTATATTCATAAACATTCTATATATTCCGTTGTCATGAAGATTTGTAGAGACAGAATTTTTAACGAGAACAGTTCCCGAAATTGTTAAGCACTATTATTCAAACAAGTCTACAAATATTTTAGGGGATGTAAGTGTCAGCTTTCATTTATAGGTACTATCAGTGGAGTAGTTATGAAAGGGGTCTCGGGACCTATTCCCCCACCCCAGAATCCATATCAAATTGAAAAGTGAAAAGGGATTTGTGGTCCACAAAGCTTAAAAAGTGGCCAAAAATCCCTTACTCCTAAGTGCGTGATATATTTTGTTGTCCATAGTTATTTTTATTTATCTGTCTGGATTCAGATACCTACTTGAGAAAACCCAAAATTTGAAGGACATAGAAAGTTTGTTCTGATACCAAATTTTTGTATTTTCAAAAAAAAACTGAGTAGATTTTGTCTTTTCTAAGTTCAAAATTGCAGAATTAAAAGAAATATCCAGCTTTATCAAAAATGTGCCTAAGAAGTTGAAATTCAGCAAACAAATTTAATAATCTACACCTCTATTCCATTTTTAATCTTCTTGACTCAACCCATTTGACATATTACTAAAATTCTCAGAAAAAGTTTTAATTTTTTCCAGCAATTTAACCTTTGTACATTATTAACAATTTAACATAATATATAAGCTATAAATAAATTTACCAAAAAGACAAAAAGAGCTAATAGATCGATTCTAGACATAAGCATTAATTTCGAATTGATTTGGGCTTTAATTAAACTCACAAGTAAGATGAATACAAAATAGAAAGTCTACATACAGGGTTCTGGATAGGTGTTTACTTATTTGTTGATATTGGAATATTTTTTAATAAAAAATTTTTTGTAGTCTTGGGAACGCATTTGGATCTAAGTAATAATCATAAAGTGAACAGTAAAGTAATTTTAGTGATTTATTGTGTAATCAGTTAACGGTGGAAAATGTACAATGTTGTTTCACTTAAGACGGCAGCATTACCACCTAGTTATAACAAATTAAAAACTTGGGAAAGTGTTCCCCTCCAAAAAAATGTATATCACAAAATAGTAAAAAGTAATAGTTTATTTTTTATTTTAACTTCCGCAGTAATTCGAAGGCCTCGATAGAGTCCTTTGATTACCAAAATTTTTGCAGGGTGACTAACGAAACAGAAGCACTATTCATATATATTATATCAATTAGAACTGGATATACTTTTCTTGACTAATTCTAGAACGGCAAAAATCATTATTAAGTCATCTATAACATCACAATTCTGTGAAACTTTGAATTGTTTAAAAATTAAATATTAAAAAAGTAAAGCGTTTGTAAATTGATATTAACAACACATTTTTTTTTCATTTTGCTAAGCTAAAAAGTAAGTTTAAATGTTGAAGTGCACTTGTTTAACAAATACTTAAAGTTATCCAACTAATTCTAAACATTTTTATTTGAAAAAGAGCTTAAGAACTTAAGTTTCATTTTTTTTTCAACTTTGTAAATTGTTCCAATCTTTTTGAATCAAATGGTTTCGTTATTTAAATGAGTTATTGTTAACAATAAAGCAATTTCACTTAACTCTCTTTTAGTAACAAATCATATTAATATATTATTTTATAGCTATAGCTATTTTTATACAGGGGTGCCCACCACCCCCAGCTTCATGAATCGCCCCCTAAAAACATAGTATCAATATTCAAGTACCTAGTATATTGAAAAATATAAATAAAGACCACAAAAAGAGATTAATTCAACAAAAAGATTTGAGTAGATTCAATATTCTGGACAAGAGGTCCGCAAACTTTTTAGAGATAGGGCCACATGTGAACATTTAAAAACCATGGGCGGGCCGGATATAACATATTATACGTAAATTATATTGATACTACGCTATTATATGGGATTAATATTTAATTAGGTGAATATTTGTGAATTAATTCTGTAGTAGCCGCCTAGCTTCATGATCACCCCCCCCCCCCCATTTTATTCAGTTCTAAAGAATTAGGAGAGCTTTTTATTACCTATTGTTGAAGTTATATGACTTGACCGCTTTTATTTCCCCCCTGTGGACACTCCTGTTTTATATTTTAAAAATTACTTAGGCATAATCGAGGCTGAATCAGCAATTTTTGGCTAGACAAAGACGACTGTGGGTCAGTGGTTGGAGTGCCGGGTCGATGGCCTGAAGTATGCTGGTTCGAGACTGAGTATTTGCATTCACCTCCTCTTGGAAAGCAATGGCAAACTACCAAGAGTATAATTGCCTAGTCAACCTCTCCAAACTAGCCGTTCGGAACCGGAGTTAAAAAGTAGGTCCCGTATATCTGTGTAATTATTTTTAAGAAAAAAATAAAACCGACTTCAAAAAAATTAAATGCAACAAATAAAATACACTAAAAGGTACAAAATAATTATTATCTTATTTAGTTACAACTAAACGACGAAATATAAACATGAAATTATTTTTGAAGTCGGTGCCAAACATATACCTTTTATGAATTGCACTCGACGGATCTTACTTAGTACGTTTGGTGGGTACGCTCGCTTATAGGTATTGTTTGTTTGGCACCGACTTCAAAAAGTAATTTCATGTTAATATTTCGTCGTTTAGTTCTAACTAAATAAGATAATTATTATTTTATACCTTTTAGTGTATTTTATTTGTTGTATTTAATTTTTGTGAAGTCAGTTTGATTTTTTTCTTAAAAATTATTTTTATTTTTCTCTTTTTAGTGATGTTATTAATAGTGATCATATCATCAGAACTTGACCAAATTAATTTGACACCATCCCTAAGATATCCCCTTTCGAATAGAAAAAAGAATCATCGAAATCGGTTCATAAACAAAGATGTTAGGCCTAAACAAACCTAACAAAAAAGGTCAAATACCTATGAAAAAAATGGGACCAATCGGAAGGTAGACTGAACCCAATGCAATTTTTTTTTTTCAAAATCGGTTCACAATTGGCGGAGATATGAGGTAACATAGACACAAATAAAAAAATAAAAAGATTCAGTCGAATAGAGAACCACCTCATTTTTTGAAGTCGGTTAAAAACAGCTAAATACACTCATCACAGGTATATGTGGGGAGGTGTGGAAACGTTAGGGAGACCTTATATGGCACTTAAAGAAGAAGAAAGTTTGAAAATTTTGTAATTTTCTATATATTAGGAAGGCGGCTGAAATAAAATGTCATTTTTGAAAATTGTTGCTTGAAATGTTTAAGATTATATGACGAAATAGCTCAGGCGTAATTAGTTTATTAAACGACTTTATTTTATTTATTTTTCTTAGCTCTTTTTAGTTTTCATTATATTATATATTATCGCATGTTATATGTTATTTTATTTCTATAATTTTTAGGAAAATAGGAAGTCTGAGAAGTGCGAGTGGCATCAGAACGAACTTTCAACGAATTTATGTTTTTTGAATTAACCTGGGTAGCGGAATCCAAAACACAGACATTCAACTTGGCAGGCAGATAGAAAAACAAATTATGGTTGAAAATGATTTTCTTCCGTGTTTACAACATTTTTAAACACAAAACTAAAGCTCAATCAATACTAGGGCCGCCCGGCAAGCAAGAAGGGTCCGCTCTGCCTGCCAGACGTAATCTATCAGTTATTTTTTGTTCAGAGAAAAAACTTTAATTCTATCCAATTTATAGATATATGAATTAGAAACGTTTAAAGAATAAGCGTTGTAATTAATACTTAATTCGAATGCCATGAAAGAAGAAATTGAGAATTTATTTTCTGAAAAGTCCACGGATAGAAGAATGAAATGGACAAGTCCAGACAGGTTTTGGAAGAATAAAAATTATTCTTAAATTGCATTATTCTAGAAAGACCTGCACTTGGACTAAATACAATGCCAAATTTATAAGGAAAAGTAAAGAAATAATCAATTGCCCTTGACTGAAATAAATACTAAAATTTAAATAGATAAATATTTTAATAATATTCTCTTTAAAATTTCTTTATAAATGAGCTAAAATTTTGAATTCACTCATTTTTTTCCTTTCTTTTTTCTTCCACCTTGTTATTTATTTATTTATTTATTTATATAACAAAATATATCTACATGATCAACGAGGCATTCGAAGTTTGCCTGTCTAAGGGCCAAAGTATTGAATGTTTTCAAAAAATTTTCATTTATTATTTATTATTTTACATAAACATACATCTCTCAATATCACAAAAAATCGGGGGAATCGAAACTGTTTAAAACGTGTCAGCATTCAATAAAATATACTAAAATAATAAAAATTATTCAAAAAAAAAAAGAATCAAAATGTTATATTCACGCATTTTTTTTTTTTTTTTTTTAATTTTATTATTGAAATTGATGTGATAAAGAGTTACACCAAAATGGTGCAGCCTTTAAATGTCTGGATTAGCTCCTCCATCGTGAAAAGACAAAAAATAGGTGATGTTATGTCCTGGAAGTATTCGAAGGTATCTATGGATTTAAACAGCTGAAGGTTATAAGTAGAATTTTTTATAGGCTCCAAAAAAATAAAAAATATTTTCCTCATGTGAAGTATCTTTTTAAGTATGGTAGAATTAAACTTATTTTTTTTTTTTACAGTGAAAGCAAAGATTTAAGTATTTTTTTGAGTGTCTTTTTTTGAAAAAAGATGGAAATTATTTCAAAAATCAACCCAGATCTATAATATTAATAAATAAATTTAACTTTTAAGGACCAATCATAGATTTTAGAGAAAATATTTTTACATTGCATTTCAGAGAGGATCGCCCCCTTAGGAATCGAACCCAAGCGCTAACTAAGCTTGCCGGGCCGTTAGCCAAACCCTTAAGACAAATCTCTCTCTGACATGCAACATATATAAGTATTATAGCTAAAGATCTTTCACTCCCTTCAACTCAAAGGGAATAGTGAAAATTCAAGCTAAACTGAAAAAAGTTTTCAGTGAGGGACCCATTAAAGCAAAGATTTAAGTATCTTTTTGAGTGTCTTTTTTTGAAAAAAGATGGAAATTATTTCAAAAATCAACCCAGACCTATGGGGGTCGGGTAGGCTAGGCGGTAGCATGTCAGTCAGCTAACCAAGAGGACCCGAGTTCGAATCCGGCTCGAGGCATCCGGCTAAAATCTGACCCCCGAGGTAGAGACAAATTTAAAAATAAAAATAAATAGTATCGTAAATGGCTTATGGCTACCATGGCCGAAAAGCAATACGAAAAGCCAAAAAAAAAAAAAAAAAAACCAGACCTATAATATTAATAAATGAATTTAACTTTTAAGGACCAATCATAGATTTTAGAGAAAATATTTTTACATTGCATATCAGAGAGGATCGTCCCCTTAGGAATCGAACCCAAGCGCTAACTAAGCTTGCCGAGCCGTTAGCCAAACCCTTAAGACAATTTTTTTCAAAAAAGACACTCAAAAAGATACTTAAATCTTTGCTTTCACTGTAAAATTAATGGGTCCCTCACTGAAAACTTTTTTCAGTTTAGCTTGAATTTTCACTATTCCCTTTGAGTTGAAGGGAGTGAAAGATCTTTAGCTATAATACTTATATATGTTGCATGTCAGAGAGAGATTTGTCTTAAGGGTTTGGCTAACGGCCCGGCAAGCTTAGTTAGCGCTTGGGTTCGATTCTTAAGGGACGATCCTCTCTGATATGCAATGTAAAAATATTTTCTCTAAAATCTATGATTGGTCCTTAAAAGTTAAATTCATTTATTATTATTTTTTTAATTTATTTTGCTTTAAATAACGGTGTCCTAATGGGAAGTATTAAGTAATTGTTTTACCAACCTAATTTCAATCAAACAGTTGAATCAAAATTTTGAAATAAGTTCAGTGTGTTCTCACGAACGACAAATGAGAAGGAATTTGATGTCTCCAGTATTTTTTATTGTCGGCCTTTTTTAAAAATTTCAAATTAAAAACTGTCCTAAATGAAGAAATTTGATTTAAATTGAATCTCCTCGTAGAATACAATGTATGGATGAAAAGTTTCATTAGTTTGTCACCCTCCGGTTAAACTTGTCTAAAGGTCAACCAACCTAACTTTCGAATATCTGTCAGATTGTGGATAGAGTTTTGATTCCAATTTTGGTGGCTGGAAATATGGCACATATAGTGATGTCGGATGGCTGATGGTTAAATATGATATATGCAGAAGTTTGATCAGAGATGAACCGACTGCCCATAATTGTTTCTGATGTATATTCATAGCTACATTCCTAATAGTTATCTCAATAAAAAAAATGATATAACATTTATTTAGGAAGATAATAATCTATTAATTCTATCCACTAAAGGGCATTTAAAAGAGCTTTATATAACTTGAAGCCATTGAGAGGCAATATTGTGAAAGTAGCCATAACCTCATAACCTGCTATGGGGATATTAAAATTATTACGTGACTTAGTACATTAAATAAATTTAAGACTTTTTCTCCAATCAAATGGGCATGCGTTTATATTAAAGTCTAAGTGTAGGTATTTATTTGGAAAAAGAAAAATATCGAGATTATGATCAACAATATCATGCTATTGGCCTCGCTAAGATATAGTATAAAATTTTAATTAGAAAGTGAGTTTTTGCCTTTTGACCAAAAATTAGTCGTATAATAATAAGTACCTGGCCACCGAGCGATGCTCGGTAACCTTTTGCTTCAGTTAATAGCTATATATTAATCCCCGAAACCCCCCTCGCTCCCCGGACCCCCAACCACTGCAACCCACCTGCACCCCGACATCTACCCCCCACCCCCGCACCCAGTTTTTGAATTTCTAGCCTTCAGTGGCTCACAGATTATATATATATATATATATATATATATATATATAGGTATACCATATAAATAAATACGGTATAATTATTTGAGTTCATCAATTAAATTGTCAAATTAATATTTGTGGGATTTAAAAGTCGATTTTTAATCAATTTAATTCAATTATTTCAAACAAATTGCTTTATTATTAACCCAATGATTTTACATGAATTAATGTATACATTGTATTTGAGCTTCGACTTCGGAGATTGCTTCTCCACCATCGACTGTCCTTGATCACCTTTTTAGTCCTTGTTTTTATAAGAGGAAAAAACTAATTAAATAAAAAAACCTCTTTTCCGATAATTATTCCAATTCCATATTTACTCATCCATTCCCAATAAATTAAATTGCCCACTTTCTAATATATAATAATAATAGAGAGGTCTAAAAATATTGAAATTTGCGTGACGTAATTTATGGATGGCCCCTTATCTTGGGCAAAAAAATAACACGTTTCGTTGAAATATTCAGAGATCATTTTAAATAGACTTCTTCCCTATTAAATGTACCATATGTTAGCGTAAGTTTGTGATGAATTATAATAATTTTGTTTTTTATGAACTCCATGTTATTTTAACGTCCCACTTCCACGTTATAGGTCTATGATACTCGTCTAATGAACCCTAGAAAGAAAAAATAGGCTATAATTTGTTGACATTTATATTTTTCTGTTTGTATTTAAAAATATTGTTCATAATAATTTGTATGTCGTTTAATATATTTTCCTGTAATAGGAAGAAGAAAAATAGAAAAGAAGGTTTAATGAAGTAATCTGAGAGGTGGCCATCCACATTATTTTACCATACACCTGCACCCTCTCTTATATTTAATATTATATTAATTATTTATAATCATTTACGAAAGAACCCTTCCCCTCTGACTCTTGTACTCATTAGCAACTTATAATATCTCCCTAAAAATGAGAATCTTCTAAAGCAAATATCAGCTTTCTTCGATTTTTGTTTAAAAATTTTATTATTTTAAAACATTTTTGGACCGCCACCCCCCCCCCCCCTTCTTTCGGGTCTATCAATTTCATATACTGAGTCATTTTCAATCAGCTCTTAACCGCAAATTAAAGAATCTACTTGTGAAATTTCGTTTTGATATTCACACTAGTTCTTGAGCTAGAGCACACACAAAATTTGGTAACATACTAACATACATTTTGACAAAATAATTTA
This sequence comes from Forficula auricularia, assembly GCA_024734495.1. Taxonomy (NCBI): domain Eukaryota; kingdom Metazoa; phylum Arthropoda; class Insecta; order Dermaptera; family Forficulidae; genus Forficula; species Forficula auricularia. Next base: position 6,879,961 of record JALMQS010000353.1, read on the forward strand.
AAAAATGTAATCTTGATGGGTGTGTTTGTATAGTATGAAATTATATGAAATTTTTTATTTTTTTTTATTTTAGTGATATTCAAATACATAAGGTTTTAATATTTAACGCCTAATGATGCTAACCACAATTCAGAGCGTTCGATACGAATGCATAACCTAGAACATACAGGCGAAGCTATCTTTCGATCTAATCGATCCGAAAACAAAAGTATTTTTCTTCTTCGAATTAAAGGAATTTCGTTTTATATTTTTTTTTTAATTAGATCGGGAAAATATATAAAAAAATCGATTTATAAAATCGTGTATTTTGTTTAGAGTTCCGTGCAAACGTGAACCGGAACTCTCTATTCCATTCGCCACTAAGTCCATCTTTCTCTCCCTTTGTTAGGGAACTTGATTTATTTAAAATAGTTTGTAACATTTTTATATATACCTATAAAATTTTATAATAGTTTTGAGCTTTTGAATAGTATGTTAGTCCGCTCGAACACTGGTTTGATCCTGACCAGTTCGTTAGCTGAACTGAAGAAGTTTACTAGAGCAGTGGTTCTCAAACTTTTTATGCCCTCGATCCCCTTTGGTTTCCCATTCTTCTTTGTGGCCCACTTCATTAAGGTACAAAAGTAAAATTATAATTTTTTTTTGTCAATATTATACTCAAATTCACAAAGACTATTTGATTATATTTTTTTAATCAAATTACTGTTTAGTAATTGTTTACTTTATACACGATCGAACAATGTTAAAAATATGTTATATTTGCGTTCGCGAAATAGTCGTTAATTTTATTTAGGATGCATGAACATATTTGCCTTTTAATACTTTTTTCACTTACATTTGAAAACATTATTGGCTCCGGATTTTGAATTTGATTTTTCGTGGGCCCCATTAAAACGACTAGGGCACCCAAGAGGGCCATTCGTCCCACGTTGAGAACTATTTTACTAAAGACCATGAAAAAAGTGTTTTTTTTCCTTCTTTTTTTCGAAATATCTCAAAAACGGCTTAAACTATTTTGATTAAGAAAATTATTGAGCTAAACCATGGCACTTCGGTCTACAAAAAATCTCTAATAAGTAAACATCGAAAAAATGATATTTTTGGGGTAATAATTGTTTTGTAAAAATGTCTGTTAGTCTGTCTGGTTGTCTGCTAGTTAGTTAGTTAGTCTGTGCGTTACCAAATTTTGTGGACGAGCTAGCTCAAAAACTAGTGTGAATATCGAAACCAAATTTCACACGTAGTTTTGGTCCATTGATTTTTCGTTTATTGGGCCACGCAGGTGGGGGCCTCCACTTACAAGAAATATTTACATAGTCGGGTGAATTTAATTATAGGAGTATTTACACAATTATAGGAACATTTACATAATATATTTACAATTTTTTTTTCTTTATACAATTTTTAGCGCATGGCGATTTCCCTATAAGTTCTCCTGTTGAAGCTATGAAAATTCATCAAAGAAGGTCATATCGCCTAAAGTTCTCTGGGAAATTACCAGGGCGACAAGGGGAGGCACCGCTTTATGCCACCACACCCCCTTCCACGAGAGTGTGATGGCTTCAACTCTCACAGAACCCGAGCCCACCCCAAACCTTGCTGCAATGTTGCTCACCAGACTGGAGTTGCCCTTATAATAATTGATTTTGTTTCTGTGGGCAACCCCCAGTCCGAGGAGCGCTGACACTATCTGCACATCCAGAACCCACACCGTCCCCGACCCGTCCTTCGCAACGATGTCTGGCTTCCTGTTCCCGGCCGAGCTCTGATATAAATATTCGAGCTCGACCCTCATTCCCTTTTTTATTAGCTCATCAGCCAGACGTCTAACCACCGCATCATGCCTCCTGAGCCTTCCATCGTGCGTCCGCACACACGACTAGAGAATATGCGCTGTTGTTTCAGTTTTTCTACACATGGGTGGACCCTCCGGTCGCCTTCCCCTACTTGTTCTAACGGCCGAAGGAAGAGACCCCGACCTAAGTCTACAGAGTTCAATAAAAATGTTATTCTTAATCGGGTCCGGGTGCATCATATGAGCTTAAGAGCTGATTAGATTTTGGTGCATAATTAAGGGTGGTGGAGGGGGGGGGGGGGGTTAAAAATTAAAAATCTAGGCCATTTGAGCAAACTCAACCAAATTTTGTATACATAATCAGTGGGACCCCAGAAGACTAATAATGCAAAAACTAACCTCCCAAATTGGAGGGGGTGAGGGTCAAAAAATTAAAATCTTGGCCATTTGACCAAACTCAACCAAATTTTGTATACATAATCAGTGGCAGCCCAGAAGTATAAAAATTCAAAAACTAACCCCTTACATGATTATAAATAATTTTAGGGGCCAGGTTGTATGGTAAAGTCAAGTATACACTTGATATGGCCACATTTATCGTTAAAAAAGTTTAACTTAAGAGATAACAAAATTCTAATTCTAATGATTTTTAGTTAGTTTAAATTTTTGTGATATATGGTATGCAGGTATTTATTTTTTTAAAAATCATCATCATCATCATTGAGTACACAGTCCTAAGACTGGTTTGACGAAACCGCTCTTTCCCATTCCAGCTCTTTGACCTCTCTAAATGTCTCGAATCCCATATCCCTAATTATATGGTCGAAATATTCTAATCTGGGGCTTTCCCTTTTCTTTTTCATCTCCCCCTCCAAGATATCCCTAAGCAATCCCCCGTGTCTCAGTGTATGCCCCATCATCTGACCTCTTCTCTTCCTCAGACTCTTGCACAAAGTTCTTCTTTCTCCGATTCTTTCAAGAACTTTATCATTTGTAATTCTATCCATTCATTTGATATTCATCATTTTATAAATACAAACATTTATTCATTTTCAGCGAGACAAATGGCAATGATATTTCCCGTTCACTTAGCCGCATAATATGTCAATTGCATACCATTAACTGTCACCAAGATAAACAGTCATGATATGTTAAAATTTGGATTGAAATTTCATTGTTGGATATTGTTGACTCTAATTCTTGAACTGCTGTTGAAAAAAATCTAATCCTAGTTCACTCATAATCCAACAATCATTGTCAGGATCCAGATTAAATTAGCTGTATTTTTTTTTCTTTTGAAACTTTTCAATATCGAAGAAACCTTTCTCAAATTCATTAAAAAATTAAAAGAACTCAATATTTATTTCTGTTTTAAAAGATTTCTTAATAACTTGTTATTGAACTTATTCAGGAAGTGACTTGAAATATTAATTCATAAACCTAAGTGTAAATATATATATATTAAAGAAAAGTTTGTAGAGAACTGTCAGTGGGGTTAAAAAATGGAGCTTGGGGCATATCCGTCGTTGCAATTCTAATGATTCTTATAATTAGAAATATTTTTAAAGATATTAAATTACATTCCATCTCTTGAACGAAAACTCTTTGTCCTCGGATTGATATTCCTTCTTTTTAATGGATTCTAGTTTAGCGAATGTTGACCACTAAGCCATTGAATCAGCAGATTTATTAACGAAGAGCCAAGCCACAAGCTGCCACTATCTACTTTCCTCTCCCCTCCAATACATATGTATGAAAGTTCTGGCGAGAGACATTAGAAACACATTTATACTTTATGCCGAGTTCATCTGAAATGGAAAGGATTTAATATGTACGCTAATCGGACAATGTGTGGTTTTCACCTTGCTCTCTCAAGAAAACTTGATAAGGATTAAAGGATTATTTGAAGAATTAATTAATTTTCCAGGATTAATTTCATATTTTCCTTTTACTTGTGGTAGACTAATTAGCTAAATGGGAAATCTTCACGTGCATCCCCTGTTTATTATGGAGTTAAAACAGGTTACTGTACTCAGAATTCTTTTCTCATTGTTTTAGTGGTATGTATTTCAAAAATATAATTTAATATAAGAGACAAAGTTTTTTTATTACACCAGATATTTTCGAAGTGAATTAGTTTTTCTTTAAAATCAAACGCAGGGCCGTCGCGTGGGTTGTAGGTGCCCGGGGCGAGATTTTACCAGGCGGCCCCTTCCCCCCTTCAGTACGTTTTTTATAATGTCATTCTTGGTCGACGGCCGTAGTGGACTGACTGATTAACACTAACCTCCATTAAAAAGTCAATAAATTAATATCGGGCATCCGGGGACAGCCAGACACTCGGTCGGTCAGTGCTTTGACTAAGAAAAGTGATGTGTTCGTGAGTTCATCGTTTCGTCGTTTGGCCGCCTTACAAACGGTTATTGGCCATATTTTCTTGTAAAAAAGGGAATATACTACATAAAACAGTATATTTTGCATCAAGATGTTCTACCTTCTAATTCTTACTATTTGAAATTAGATACTTCGGAATCAAACAAGTTAAAAATTTTTATAAGATTCAAAATTTACAACTCTAAAAAAAATTTCAAGTCGCGGCGCCCCCTTTGTCGCGGCGCCCAGGGCGATCGTCCCAATTAGTTGGCGGCTTAGAGAGAACTTTGCTCCTGAATGTAGGCAATTTCCATCTGTTCCATATATGCCGTCTAGTTGTTAACATCTAATATTTCCCTGCAATCTTTCAGATGTCATCTCGCCATCTCAGTTGGGGTCTGGCAACACTTATTTTTGTGGATCTTGATCTCCTCTTTGACCACTTTGAGTCTTGCTACCGTGCCATGTGTCCTGCCCAGGCTCATTTCAGACGGGCTATCCGTTCCACAACATCGGTGACTCCAGGGCGCTTTCGGATGACCTCGTTGCGCATTTTGTCTCGGAGACTAACCCCATCATCGCCCTCTATATATATAATATTTATATATTTTCCGATTTATCCTTTAAAGTTAAACACCTTTGACAGTCTCGCCAAAAATATTTTTAATTTTACTTGATTATTATAAATTTTCCAAAATTGGTAATTTAGAAGAAATTTCGGATTAATTCCATATCATGGCCTTATCAACCAATCAATTATAAATAACTAACACGAATTTTGGTTCATACACTACATAACATGATAAATAAATTAAACAGTTAAATTGCCAATTAGATTAAACCGAAACAGATCATCAGACCGAGAATTCATTTTAATATTATATTTGCTCTATATAATGTTGTTCTCTCTTAAATAATATTGATTAATATAATTTCGCTAATAATTTAATTAGTAATCCCGTCCAACCATAATTTGATCTTCTAAATAAAAGGTTAAACACTGCCCGAGAGAATCCGATTTCTTATTAAAATTTGAAATTAAAAAAGTATTATAGTTTATTGAAGAGGACAATTTCATTGATTTCCCTTTATGAATCAACAACTGTGCTAGAAGAAATAAATATATCTTATTATTGTTTTTTTATTTTTTACTCTATGAAATCTTAGCCTGAACATATCTTTTATTTTTGTTTTTATTCATATTTTTTATTTATTTTTTTATTTGTTTATTTATTTATTTTAATTTATTTATTTGTTTATTTATTTTTTCCATTCATATTTTTCATTTTTGTTTTTATTGATTTGACATATGTATAAATTTTAACAGCCTACTACTGTAAATAGAGAGAGAGAACTTTAAATATTATTTATAAGAATTTTGCTGGCTTGGTGTGTACTGGATATATTAATTTTTTATTGTTAACGGATAAATAAATTGGATTGCTTCTTTCCAGTAATTTATTTTATTATTCAAATGGTTAATCCAAATATTTCGAGAGCGCTTTCGTCATCTCTTTCTCAGTGGAAACTGTGGGACCACACAATAGGCAAGTCAGTGAGTTATTATTATTTACAGATGTCAAAAGGTATTCACCCACTCCCCCACCAATGTGCCGACCCCATCAGTTTGTACAGAACATTGATAAAAGCTTGATTAAACACCACACACACACGTATATATATATACAAATTCAAACTGAGATAGCATACGAGTATTTAAACAATTATTTACATCTATTCACAATGAAGTCCGAATGAAATTTTCATACTCGAGCTGGTTTAAATTTAATATGAACCAATTAATGTTAATGACTAGTCAAGGGAAGGTCAACGACCACAATATTGTCTACGTTTTTGACACGCGGAATTAATTAATAAAAAGCACAAATGTTTATTTTTTTGTCAATTCTATTAAAAGTTTGAATTGGTACATGTATTGGTATATGTTAGTATGTGTGTGGTGTTTAATCAAGCTTTTATCAATGTTCTGTACAAACAGATGGGGTCGGAACATTGGTGGGGAAGTGGGTGATTACCTTTTGACATCTGTAATTAATAATAACTCACTGACTTGCCTATTGTGTGGTCCCACAGTTTCCACTGAGGAAGAGATGCCGAAAGCGCTCTCGAAATATTTGGATTAACCATTTGAATAATAAAATAAATTACTGGAAAGAAGAAATTCAATTTATTTATCCTTTAACAATAAAAAATTTAAATATTATCACCGTTTGTATAAACCCATTTTGTCATCTACTTATCTGTTGTAAGAGGAGGCTCGCTCCTGTGCGGCCAAAATTATATATAAATTTTGTGATATTATTCAACCAATAACTAGCTATATACATTTCTTGTCAATGTGATTATTATGTTTATAAAATAATCTCACAATCATGAATAAACATATACCTATTGTTGATGTTTTTTAATCAAGCTTATGCTTGTATTATAAAATAGATATCGGCGACACCGTTACTTTATAATACAAGCATAAGCATAAACATATGTTTATTAATGATTGTGAGACTATTTTATAAAAATACCTCCAGGCGTTTTTATGGCAATTGGGAATAAAATTTGTCCGGACAGACAGACAGACATGTATTTTGTTTGAGGTGTTTTGGTTCATAACTTTGCTTGAAACGTGTACGCCTGTTATCTGGACATCCAAAGTTTGGGGTGATTTTGAGCAATGTACAGACAAAACCTTAATTTTATATATAGGTATATATATATAAAGAGAGAGAGAGAGAGAGGGAAGAATATCAAGGGGTACTTGAAAAACAGCAAATAGGGGGGTACTACAAGAAAAAAAGATTGAGAACTGACGTATATGAACAGTAGCGAAATTGAAATGGTAAAATTATGTACTAATGAAATGATTGATAAATTATAGCTAGATTGTAAATATAAAAAAAAAAAAAAAATAAACGTATAAATAATCAAGTAGTATTTCGAAAAATATAAAAAAGAGCACAAAAAGAGATTAATTTAACAAAAAAAAAAATTGAGCAAATTCAATATTTTAGACCAGAGGTCCCCGAACTTTTTAAGAGATAAGGCCACATATGAACATTCAAAAACCATGGGCGGGATGGATATAACATATTATACGTAAATTATATTGATAATACGCCATTATATGGCATTAATATTTAATAAAGTGAATATTTGTGAATTAATTCTGTAGTAGTCGCCGAAAAATTTCTACTCCCCCATTTTATTCAGTTCTAAATATTTAGAAGAGCTTTTTATTACCTCTTGTTGAAGTTCTATGTCTTGAACGCTTTTATTTTTAGCATATAATACTCTCACTCTGCGTCTTAACTCTCCCCCCTGTGGGCACTCCTGTTTTATATTTTAAAAATTACTTAGACATAATCGAGGCTGAATCATTAATTTTAGGCCAGACAAAAATTTGTAATTTTCTATATTAGGAAGGCGGCTGAAATAAAATGTCAATTTTTGAAATGTTTAAGATTATATGACCAAATAACTCAGGTGATTTTAGTTTATTAAACGAGTTTGTTTTATTTTTTTAGCTCTTTTTAGTTTTCATTATATTTAATCAGATGTTATATGTTATTTTATATCTATAATTTTTATGAAAATAGGTGGTGCGAGAATCAGAATACGTTTGGAATCAGAACGAATTTTCTACGACTTTTGGGTAGCGGAATCCAAAACACAGCCACACAACCTGGCAGGCAGATAGAAAAACAAATTATGGTTGAAAATGATTTTCTTCCGTGTTTACAACATTTTTAAACACAAAAATCAAAGCTCAATCAATACTAGGGCCGCCCGGCAAGAAAGAAGGGTCCGCTCTGCCTGCCAGACGTAATCGGTTATTTTTTGTTCAAAGAAAAAATTTAATTCTATCCAATTTATAGATAAATGTATTAGGAACGTTTAAAGAATATGCTTTGAAATTAATACTTAATTTGATTTCGATGAAAGAAGAAATTGAGAATTTATTTTCTGAAAAGATAGAAGAATGAAATGGACAAGTCCAGACAGGTTTTGGACGAATAAAAATTATTTTTAAATTGCATTATTCTAGAAAGATCTGCACTTGGACTAAATACTATACCATATTTATAAAGAAAACTAAAGAAATAATCAATTAACTTTGACTGAATTAAATAGTAAACTTTAAATAGATAAATATTTTAATAATATTCTCTTTAAAATTTCTTTATATAGTAAATTTCATCGCTGGGGCTAAAATTTTGAATTCAGTTATTTTTTTTTTCTTTCTTAAATTTCTTAATTTTTATATGTATAAATATATAGAAGAATAACAGGTACTTGAGAAACAGTAAATAGGAGGAACAGCAAGAAAAAAAGGTTGAGAACCAGTGACGTATATTAACATTAGCGAAATTGAAATACTAAAATTACTAACGAAAAAAAATGATAAATTATTAGCTAGATTTCAAATATCAAAAAATAAAATAAATAAATACATAAACATTGTATCAATAATCAAGAAGTATTTCGAAATATATAAATAAAGAGCACAAAAAGAGATTAATTTAACAACAAAAATTTGAGTAGTCCCCAAACATTTTAGAGATAAGGCCACATGTGAACATTTAAAAACCATGGGCGGGCCGGATATTCATATTATACGGAAATTATATCAATAATACGCTATTATTTAGTATTGCATTAATTTTTAATATAGTGAATATTTGCGAATTAATTCTGTAGTAGGCGGGGGCCAGATGAAAAAATTTCAAGGCACGGATTTGCCCGAAGGCCGTAGTTTGGTGACCACTGTTCTAGACCCCAGCAAATTGTACTCGCTGAACCAATCGGGCAATGTTTGTTCATTTGCTATTATTCACAAAGAAATTCAAAAGAAAATTATATTACAAATATTTCTTTATTTACATAAATATATGCCATATTTATTATGTATTACAGTCAAGTGCAAATTATTTATTCTGTAATCTTCATTTATTTAGAGTTTATTTTACTGCAAATGCAAGTCTTTCTAGAGGGAAATTAAAGATAAATGATTTCAAGACATTCTATAATTGGAGTTAAAGATAAAAGTAAATAAATATTTTATGAGATATCAATTTACTATGAGCTAGGTTTCACCTCGCACCAACACCACAATCTCTATTAATTAATAATTGGGGTTGTTGAGCTGTCATATTTTTATATAAGAATAAAAAATTGTTGTTTTTTTTGCTTTAGGTTGTTTATGAGAATTTTCGATTCTTGTCTTATATTTCTTTGTACCAATTTCTTATTCATAACGATTTCTATGGTATATTGATCGCTATGTGAAAGGTTTTACCTAAAATAAAAAAATGATTCAAGTCCATTGACGCGAACGGTGTTTTGGCAGAATGTCCCTGGCCTTTAAGGTGTAAGGGAGAAATAAATTGAGAAAAAATTGACCCGATTTCGAAATAAAGTTAAAGGAAAAGAACTTGACATCTTCTATATAATTTACATATTATTTATAACAGCATCAATCTATTTTTACTTACTAAATGATGGAGAAAATAACTCAATTTCAGCTTCATTTTAGTCAGTTTAAAAACTTTATCTTAGGTAATATTTGTAGAAATAATTGAAAATGTTTGAAAATTCATAAAAAAAAATAATAAACTGCATTTTATATGAACATTGAAGAGGTTTAAATATAAGTTATTATTCAATAAATTTTTATAAATTTATTTCTTCATATAGGTATAGCAAAGAAAAGTAAATTATTGATTATTTGAGCCGTTTATTTTGAAAGTGGGCTAAGCACATTTTTTGTTATTTCGAGATATTTATATATATATTTTTATAAAAACATATATTTATATGTATTTTGATATATTTATTTTGACAAATTCGTGAGGGTATTGTACGCCATTGACTGGGATATCATAAACATGAAAAGAAGACATCTAGGTCTAATTAAAACTGACATTAATAATTTTTTTTTAAAATTGGACTTAGGCCACTTTCAAAATAAACGGCTCATTTTATTGTTTCATAAATTAGAGGCAAAAATAAACCTTTTCAAGGCCCGCGTTAGAGCCGTCCTAGTAATATGCTTAAATATAATAATAAAAAAACGCTCGGGTTTGACTCCTGAAGGCACGAAACTCTCTGATAATAATCTACTAAGATCTTTGATTTGATTGAAAGATTTTTGTGCCGAGGGTAGCAGAATTTTTATATATTGAAGGAGACAATAAAAGAGTATGTCTTCTGCTGGAATTATATATTATAATTCAAGCTGAAGACACACTCTTTTATTGTCTCCTTCAATCTTTGATTTGACATTATTTATTTATTTGTTTATAATAAACAATGTCCAAAATGTAATCAGTTCTCCGCAAAAATATATTTTGTACTAGAACTAACTTTCTAAGACTTTCTGTTCTTATATAAGTTATCGAGAGTAAAAGAATACAAACAGAGAAAAACAATTATGGTTAAAAATAATTTCCCTTCATGTTTCAGATATTTTTAAACTCAATGAATTTTTTTATGAGTGAATTCACTACTAGGCCGAGTCATAAATTTAACCCTTGAAGGAATAAATCAGTGTTGTAATATGAAGAAAGACGTTGAAAATTTAATTAAGGATCGACTTTATAGTGGGTGTAACGAATAGAAAGCCCAAACAGCTCCAGACTGAATAGGGAATTCAGAAAAAAATATCAACAAGAAATTAATAATAAGAAAAAAAAACTTTATGAATTCGAGTGAATGGATCTTTAAAATGGACCAATTTGGATATATAACCAATATCCTTCAATCTTTTAAGGCTCAGTAAAAAAGTAAAAACGGGCTCCAATTAGTTTTTCTACAATATCTATCCGTCTATGATCATTATAGCTCGTAGACTAAACAATATTCCGACTAAAATTTTAAAATAATAAATGTATAGATTTTACTTGAAATCGTAAATCATATTAAAATTTTAGTATCTCGATTGTTTTGAAGAAAGTCGAAATCAGTGGCATAACGAGAATTTTTTTCGAAGGGTAAAAGTACTGACATTTTTCGGGGATGGGTGAGGGAATGACATCTTCCAACTTTATGAATAACATTTCTAGCTCTAGATCATCCGGTTCAAAATTCAAAAATTTAGAAAAAATTTGAAATGTTATAGTGAGTTCTAATGAAAGACTATAACTAATAAGGTGAAATTCGTATTAATAAAATGCACCTCTATGCCAAGATTTAATTTTCAAACCGTTACTCAATTAATAAAAAATATAAGGGACGAAGGGTTGTTTATTAGTGAGAGTGTGGATGAAGGTGGAGAGTCAATGTTTTACTCACCACTGCCTGACACACACTGTCCCTATCACTATCTACCTCCCCTTATATACCTTTCACTACCATCCCTATCTCCCCTGATCCACTGTCCCTATCTACCCCCTCATTTACCCCTCATTACTCTCCCTATCTCACTCTCTCTATATACCCCTCGAGAGCAATTACTCCAAGCTATTCTTAGCTTATCTACCGAGATAATCTTAATCAGAATAGAATAGTACGTCATAATATTTTTGCTTATCACTTTTAATTATTTAACCCTTTTTAAAGTATATGATGACAATAATGAAAATATTATAAACTTTAGGGGGTTCAAATATAAATTCTAATAATAAAATTTCTAAACAAAATCGAAGAAAGCTGATATTTACTTTGTAAGAAGATATGATAAATTGTTAATCAGTCTGAAATTCAGAGGGATGAGAGGGTTCTTTCGTAAATTATTATAAATTATTTATTAAGTGTTAAATATAAGAGAGGGGGCAGGTGTATGGTAAATTCATGTGGATGGCCACATCAGTTTATTTTACTTTGAAAATATTATAATTTTAACCCTCCCTCCGCCCCCCTTAATTTTAAGTCTATACGCACCAAAATCTAATCAGCTCTTAATCTCAATGCACCAAAACTACGTGTGAAATTTGGTTTTGATATTCAGACTAGTTTTTGAGTTAGCTCGTCCACAAAATTTGGTAACGCACAGACTAACAGACTAACAGACATTTTGACAAAACAATTATTATCTCGAAAAATATCATTTTTTCGATGTTAACATTTAGAGCTTTTTTGTAGACCGAAATGCCATGGTTTCGCCCAATTTTTTTAATCAAAATAGTTTCAGCCGTTTTTTAGATATTTCGAAAAAAAGAAGCAAAAAAAAAACTTTTTTCATGCACGATTACAATACTTAGCCATACCCTGTATGGTAAAGTAAAAAATTGCCAAATCTCAAAACCACCGAATTTTCAAAGTTTTTACTCATTTCTCCGATTCATTATAAATTAACTATCACTTCGGGATTATTATATTATAAGTAGAGGCCGGATTTTTATGCAGTAAAACACTGCCAAAATATGCAGTTAAAAATGCTGAAATATGCAAGTAATATGCAGAATACGGTGAAATATGCAAATATATGAAGTAAAAGATGTAAAAATAAAAATTTTTATGCACTAAAAAATTAAAATTAAAGACAAAAAGAGTATAATTTGAAGGAGTGATATTAAAGAAATAAACTGATAAAGTAAGCTAGTGTCAAATATGTACTTCTATTGCGTAAAAAATTGCTCAAAATCCTCATTATATATATATATTTTTTTATTTATTTATTTATTGTCACCGGGGACACAGTTCATTTAGACAGCACATCGCTAAAGTGTTAGTAGTGTTAGTGAGGGAGCCGAGTTTTAGGCGGTTGAAATTTTATATGTTAGCAAGGCTCGAAATGGGGCCTCCCGTTTGAACATTGTCATCAACTAATAATATTATGCAAATATTTGACCGGCTATAATTTGTTCTATACACTAATTTACACACACTTCTACATACACACACGAACAGTCAATGGCCAAAATCAGCTATAATTACCAAAGAACGTTAAAAAAATAAAGAAATAATTAACAAAGAATCTCAAAAATAATTAAATTTTGATTGTAATTGTGAATAATTTATGTTTACAAGTATTTTTCTAAATTATCTTTATGTCTACGATCACTTAAAATTTATTTATACGATGAAATGGAGCGCTCCACATCCACAGACATAATGGGGGCGAATGTAAAGGAACTTAAAACCACCACTTTTACTTTGGAAGAAAAAGATTGGAAACTTTTCGTCATTTTAGTGTAGTGGAAAGTATCTAGTCAAATCAAGGCACAAATGAATAAAAAGAAAAATGAGTGGGCTGTTGTTTTGTTGGTATGTTTACATTTTTTGTAATTCAACCTCCTTCTTCAAAGTCCAACACTAGACTCTTGTCGGTGAGGCCTATTTCAGTTTTTATCGAATTTAAATTGATGTCCCCCTGTTCTATATATATTTCTTCATTTTTTTCATTCTTTCTCCGAAAATTTACTTTTAAAAAATCTGTATTTTGCCCGAAATAGGCAATATTTGACAAAAAATCCTTCAAATATGCAATTTTATGCAATATTCTTCAAATACGCAAAAATATGCACTATAAAACTTAACCCAGAGTATCCTAGATGCATGAATCGTATAGATAATTGATCCCCTGGGTCCTATGTGGTGGCAAACAAAATATGCAATTGCATAGGAATCCGGTCTCTAATTATAAGGTATGGCAAAATATTTTGTACCTAGCAAACCCAATAGAGAGAATTGTTTCTAAAGTACTGGCAGAAATTCTATTATCCCTATGACTTCTAGAGACTGGAACTCTCTTCCCTTGTCCGTCTACCCAATCCCTGAAATCTCTTCTTATTTTCACGATATAAGGGTGCGCGAGGTCATACCTTTTTGGTGTAACTTCTTCTTGTATCAAATTTATTATTAAAAAAATGTGGTTTCCTGTTGCCTTCCACGTATTTAAGAGTAGTAGATATTTCAACTCTTTTTTGATTTTTTTTCTTTTCATTTAGTATCATGATTTATTCATCTTATCTTGTCACTCATCTCAGATCTCTCCATTATCTAAATGCTGCAAAACACTTTAACTAATAAATATTAATTATAATAATCTTGATTAACCTAACTAGAACCATCCATTTAATCATTATTAAATACTCGCTCTAAATGGGAAAAAATATTTGCATATAGGTATTATAAAAATACAATAAATGTTTGACATTTTTTATTTTTTTTTGTAAGTGGACTATTAGTCCGTAAAATTATCTAAATAAATAAATTTTAAAAATACATAGGGTTATATAATAATAATAATTGCTCAGCTCCTACCTGAAATGGCAATATCCAATAAATATTTTGACTTAATTAATTTTTTTAGGGTTCCATTTATAAGTAAAAAGGTACTCTATTAGTGTCGCTATAATGTATGTCTTCTTGTCTGTCTAACAAATAAGTAGGTATCTTCCTCAAAATCAAAAATCGAAATGAAATTGTAATCTAATGGTTATTTTGGGGATGGTCAAATTTTATGTGGGGTCAAAAATAAAAAATATTTTTTATCATGAGGTAGTAGTGAAGATTAGAAAAAAATTCTCTTTAAAACCACAGTTTGTGAGAGATCCCCAAAGTGTCCATTTTTAGGATTTTCGTGTAGGCGCGGCGTTAAGAAATAACTTAACTTAAAATTATGAAAAAATTACACGAATTCAGTCATGTTTTTAACCGACTTCAAAAAAGGAGGAGGTTCTCTATGCGACTGATTTTTTTTTTTTTTTTTTTGTGCCTATGTTACCTCATATCTCCGCCAATTGTCAACCGATTTTGAAAAAAATTTTTGCATTGGGTCCAGTCTAGCTTCCGATTGGTCGCATTTTTTTTCGATTTTTTTCCATAGGTATTAGACCTTTTTACTTTATCCAATGCAAAGCATGGGTAAAGTATTGTAATCGCTCTCGGGGCAAGCTTGGCTTCAAAGGGTCCTCAGGTAAAGACTACGGAACCCATGGACTCAATTAAAGTCACAAATTGTAGTATTCAATTAGGTTGAATTTTAGCACGTGACGGTTTTGCCAAAAATTACATGGGGTCTCGTCGAGAGGCCAAAAAGTGCGATTTTTTCATTTAGTGCGTGCGGATGTATGTATGTATGTATGTATGGATGGATGGATGGATGGATGTATGTTATCGTTTTTTTGGCCCACGATTTTTTCCACACCTTTGCGCTGATTGAAATGAAATTGAAAACCTACCATTAGTTTAACAAAATGAAGCGCTGATTAGTTTTTGGTACATATCGGCCCACAAACATTAGTACTTTATTTCAGTACTTTTTTAGTTTTTTCTAAATATCTTGAAAATGACTTAACCAATTTTGATGAAATTTAATATCCTAATTAAGTACCTTGGGGACCACAAAAAAGGTTAAATAAAGTTTTTAGCAAAATTATATTTTAAAGTACTTTACTCTAGAGTAAGAGAGTACTTTTTTTAATTTTTTAAATTCTTTAAAATTTATTCATTTGAAAGTTTTAATATAGCTCATTTAGCCTTGCTTAAGTAAGAATGGATAGGCTTCTCTCTGTGAAATGCTAAAAATTTGGGAGGAATTTTTATAAGTAACCATAGCAACTGCGTTGTTTTCTTATACGTTACCTTTGCTGAAGACAGAGAAATCGATTTTAAACCAAAAATAGCGATTGATTCTCATCTAGTATTTGAGGAATAATTATTCTATATTGGATTTTTGACGTTTCGGTTTTTATTAGTAACCATTCCTGAAGACATAGAGAATCGACTTTAAACCAAAATTAGCGATTGATTCTCATCTAGTACTTGAGGAATAATCATTCTATATTGGATTTTTGACGTTTCGGTTTTTATTAGTAACCATTCCTGAAGACATAGAGAAATCGACTTTAAAACAAAATTAGCGATTGATTCTCATCTAGTACTTGAGGAATAATCATTCTATATTGGATTTTTGACGTTTCGATTTTTATTAGTAACCATTCCTGAAGCCATAGAGAAATCGACTTTAAACCAAAATTAGCGATTGATTCTCATCTAGTACTTGAGGAATAATCATTCTATATTGGATTTTTGACGTTTCGGTTTTTATTAGTAACCATTCCTGAAGACATAGAGAAATCGACTTTAAACCAAAAATAGCGATTGATTCCTATCTAGTACTTGGAGGAATAATCATTCTATATTGGATTTTTGACGTTTCGGTTTTTATTAGTAACCATTCCTGAAGACATAGAGAAATCGACTTTAAACCAAAATTAGCGATTGATTCTCATCTAGTACTTGAGAAGAATCATTCTATATTGGATTTTTGACGTTTCGCTTTTATTAGTAACCATTCCTGAAGACATAGAGAAATCGACTTTAAACCAAAATTAGCTATTGATTCTCATCTAGTACTTGAGGAATAATCATTCTATATTGGATTTTTGGATGTTTCGTTTTTATTAGTAACCATTCCTGAAGACATAGAGAAATCGACTTTAAAACCAAAATTTGCGATTGATTCTCATCTAGTACTTGAGGAATATCATTCTATATTGGATTTTTGACGTTTCGGTTTTTATTGCACCATTGTTGAAGAGATAGAGGAATCAATTTAAAATCAAAAATAGCGATTGACTTACCTAATACTTGAGGAATAACAATTCTACATTAGGTATTTGACGTTTCGATTATTATTGGTAACCATTGCTGAAGACATGGAGGAATCGACTTAAAATCAAAAATAACGATCGATTCTTATCTAATACTAGAGGAATAACCTTATTGCATTCCATTTTTGATGTTTTGACTATTAAATGGAAACCTACCAAGTCGTGAAATGTCTTCGTTAATGGTTACAATAATAACCGAAATGTCAAAATCCAATGTGGAATGGTTATTCCTCGACTCTTAAATGAGAATTATTTTTGAATTAATGTCAATATGAACTACAAATTGCAAGTGATATCTGATTAATAATAAAGGAACAAACATATTAATATTTCAAATGAATTAGATATTACAACGATCCGTTGCAGTTTATTTTATTAGGTTTGTTTAGACCTTAACCTCTTGTTTATGAACCGATTTCGATGGTTCTTTTTTATCCGAAAGGGGGTGTCTTAGGGATGGTGTCATATTAATTTGGTCAAGTTCTGATGATATGATCACTATTAATGACATCACTAAAAAGAGAAAAATAAAAATAATTTTAAGAAAAAGAAAAACCGACTTCAAAAAATAATGTAACAAATAAAAAATACATTAAAAGGTATAAAATAATTATTATCTTATTTAGTTACAACTAAACGACGAAATATTAACATGAAATTACTTTTTGAAGTTGGTGCCAAATATATACCTTTTATGAATCGCCCCCGACGGATCTTACTTAGTACGTTTGGCGGGTACGCTCGCTTATAGGTATAGTTTGTTTGGCACCGACTTCAAAAAGTAATTTCATGTTAATATTTCGTCGTTTAGTTGTAACTAAATAAGATAATAATTATTTATACCTTTTTTAGTGTATTTTATTTTGTTGCATTTAATTTTTTGAAGTCGGTTTTTATTTTTTTCTTAAAAATTATTTTTATCCTTATCAACGACAAACAAAAACGAATTTCATATGACTAGCTGCGGGGCACCTGTTGGCCAGGGGGGGGCGTGAAATTTCCTGACTCCGTGGTGGGTTTTAAATAATAATTTAATTTTGCTAATTTTAATAAATTTTATTCGTCATGAACTATTAGTGATTTCAAAAAATCATGTTGGCTTCTGTTTTTGCATGCCGATTATAATAAGTATAGATATAGATAGATAAGTATTTTGTAAGATAAAAAAGATACGGAACTCGGTATGCGGTCGGACTCGCACTTGGTCTGCATATTTATAACATGGGTTTATTTATAGATGAAAATTGATTTTTGAACTATTAGTGGTCCGCCCATCGTGGGCTACTAATCAATTATACTGGAATACAAGAAACATGAGTGGGATAAGGGCGACCATATGATAAATATCAACAATATCACTATTTTATTTAATGATTATTATTAAAATATAATATCGGTAAGCAAATAAGCCAACGGCGATTTCACAAATGGTTTGATAATTCCTTTCTCCATGGGAAGAAGTCAATATAATATATTATAACATTTTTGGCTACGTTGGAAATAGTAATGGCGTTGAAAACTAAAACTCAATGTGCCGAGTGATATAAAAGTTATCAAGAAGGGAAGGCTTTCTGAAAAAGTATGAGAGAAGATTTTTAAAAAATGGAGCAGGAGGGGTGAAAAAATTATCAAATCTCAAACCCTAGAAGAAAAAAGCTAAAATTTTACTGTTCAATAAAATTTAAACATTTTATCTTTTTACCTTTATGGTTGTAACTATCTGTGATGTCTTTGCTTTTTATTGTTGTTTACGTATTCACTACTCTCCTGAGAGGGCTTAATACATCCTTTTATTCTCTTTTGATTTTAGGTATAATTTTTTTTTATTTATTTACTGTTATTTTTTGTAGAAGTCAATTTTATTCTATCTCTAATTCTCATATATGAAAATTCAGGGTACCAAGAATCTTGGTTGTTGATGCTGCATTCAAATGTAAAGTAATAATAATAATGTAACAAGCAGAAAATCTCTTAATTAAATCAGGACCAAAATGCGATAGAAAGGCCAGATTAATCAGATTAATCACATGTTAAGATAAATCTACCGTAGAAAACAAACAATAAGATACTAACATTAAATTACAATATTAAAATAACTTCATTGAATTTGAGCTTCTATAGTTAGGGGCGACCCCTTTGCTCCCTAACTACGCCCTGCCCTCCTCACAAAACTCATTACCCTTAGAAAAATCAAAACTCTATTATTACGAGGAATCACTTATTTATTTCTCATTAAATTATTTCGTTACTTCCAAAATTTGTCAATCCTACTAAAAAAGATAATTGATCTCTAATCGGATTACCAAAATTGAAACCTTGAGGGGGCTAATCAGCTGTCCCCCTTAGGAAACTCCCCTAACTACACCAATGAACCCTCTTGGTTAGATTGAGAGTGAAATAGTATGGCTTGAGTAATATTTGCATCAAAATCCTTCCATGGACTTAAGGTGACTTGAATATTGAATATAAAAGATAGCCTCCAGGTATTGTTCTTCCACACTGAATATAATTCAGAAATGAGCTTTCAGGACTATTAAATAAATATCCCACTGGTCAAATTAGAGAAGTGTCAAACTAGCTCATCTGCCAATACGTTTATCCCTATGATTTTTAGAGACTGAATCTCTCCCCACCCCTTTCTTTCCATAGCCTTTTACAGTCGTAAATTCTTCATGACACGAGACCACAAATATTTTTAGTCTTCACCTCTTCCTTTAATGAGAAAATCAAATAAATCTTATATAATTGTGTGTCAGTGAGACATTCTTCTTGGCTTAGAACGAGAACATACCTAATCAAAATTTTAGACTATCATATAAAACTTATTAGTTGAAAAGTTTTTGTTTTGCCGAGAGTAGCAGAGTTGTTGATTCATTAAAGAGAAACAAGATATTAGTCTTCTGCTTGATGCAAATAAATATATACACATATATATCAAGATGATATATCTGTATATATATATTATTTATTAACAAATAAATAAATAATATATATATATACAGATATACTTTGATATATATGTGTATATGTTTATTTGCATCAAGCAGAAGACAATCTCTTTGTTTCTCTTTGTAAAACTTATTACTTTTACTTACTATTTGCTTTAATGAATGTGATATTGTTACGCTTATGCACAGTTTGTTTTTTCTAAGATGTTTTTACATGCTTCTATTTATTAAGACTTGCCCTTTTGCTTAAATATATGTGCTTGCTAAATTTTCTTAGTCAAAGGTATTGTATGCATATTTTCCTGT
Source organism: Forficula auricularia (assembly GCA_024734495.1). Classification (NCBI taxonomy): domain Eukaryota; kingdom Metazoa; phylum Arthropoda; class Insecta; order Dermaptera; family Forficulidae; genus Forficula; species Forficula auricularia. The sequence continues at coordinate 6,899,958 of JALMQS010000353.1, forward strand.
CATTAATATGTCTCAGACTTAAAAGTGTTTATAAAGCTTGGTATTCTTGTTACCAACTTTAAAGAGGATTTTGTTTACACATTCTTCTACTAAAAATGATTTATATCAAGGCAAAAATATCTTTTTCCCTCTATTTTTCTAATGAGATTTTTATTTTGTATTATCTAGATCTATTCTCAATTCTTGCAGAGATACAAATATTACCTGACCATGAATAATTAAGCTAATTTACTTATTACAATGAACATAAACTTTCGAAATGATTATGAAGGTCTTGTCCAAACAAACAAGACAATCTTATTAAAACTCGTTATATTAAAATTACTTTTATAATATGAATGTATAACAATAATTTAAATTATTGCATTATGTCCACGCGCCATGAACAATATAAAGTATCCCTTGGGGTAAAAGATTGTTGGTTCCCAAGGCAATGCATTAACTATGTTCGTTTTATTGAATTAACAGATTTCATTAAATAAATTAAAACGTTTTTTGGGCAAAAAGCCACTTGTCTTTATAAATAAATATTATATTAAATTTTAAAGTCGAAGAGCTTTATTAGAGAAAATGTTCAAAATTTGTTTCACATAACAATCAAACAACACACATAGTCAAAGCATAAATAACCTAATAATCGTATATTAGACAATAAGAATCTATCGTTTTGGATTTCTTAGCTGCAATTGAGTGAAAAAGAATTGTCTTGACTTATTTATTTTTTATAATGATATTGGTACAAGAAGAAGTTGCACTACAGTTGGTACAACCTCTGTAGTCCGTGGTGGACCCTTGTATCGTGAAGATAAGGAGAGGTTTAGTGATTGGGTAGGAGTCGAAGGTACCTGTGGATGCTGGTCTTGAAAGATTGAAGGTTATAGTAATTTGCTGAAAGACGGTCGGGGGAAGAGAGTTCCAGTCTCTAGAAGTCATAGGGATAAATGAATTACAATTGTGTTTGTTCGATTAGTATCCAGTTTAAGTGCGTAGGAGTGTTGAATCTAGAAACTCGAGTATTTCGCGCAAATGAAGCCTTTGGTGTGATTATCGATTTTATTTTTATAATACAAGGAGCTGAGTGGGGTGAAAAGGCTTGCCTGAAAAGAAAGCCAAGTTTACATGTTGCAGCTTTTGCTACTGAGATATTATGGTCATTCCAAGAGGCTTCAGAGCCTAAGGTGACACCTAACATTGATATCTTATTGAATTCAACGAGCCTGAATTGAAGGAAAACGGAAGGTTCCTATCTGCCTATTTTCCAAATTAGGTAGGTGTAATATGTTGAGAGCTTTTATATTTTAATTTAACAATGATTGGTGTAAAGAAAGTGTGTGCAATTCCTTATTTTTATATTAATTGTACACTGGTGTGCACAAATATATGTGTTGCCAAAAATTGATGATATAAATAAATTAAATTTAGACATCACTTAATATCTTTAATACTTAATTACGTAAAGTTGTAACTTCATTAGAATTATTATTTATTTAATTTTATGTAAAATATAGTATATTTACATTTAGATTAACTTGAAGACCAAATTGTTCACAAATTAAAAATTTAATATTCAATCCTTTGGCTTTAAATCTAGAGAATTTGAATAATGTTATTCGAGTTAAATAAACACTGACTATTTGACTAAGAAAGGGGTTAAGAGGTGTCTCATTTTAACATTAAAAGCTTCTGACTATAAGTATTATAATTTATTAATTCTGATATTAACAAAGTTGTTAAAGATACTACTTTTATCAAGAACATTAATTAAATTTATATTCCAAAACTGTGTATTTTATTAATGAATAGAAAATCATGAAATTATATTTGTATAAGGTTTTTAGATGGCGAATTTATACTTGAAGTAAAGTAAATACTCTAAGGTATAAAGTTCTCTGAACCCTTATGTATGTATATTATGTATATTCATTAACCTACTCTTATTAAACGAGCAAAAATTGTATATTTGTTGTATATATATTTATTTGTATATATATTTGTTTGTATATATATTTGTTTGTATATTTGAATCTTGGTTCTATTTTGAAAACGGCTACCGATTTTGATGAAATTCACGGGTTGGGGATTTTTGGGTGACAATTCGATCTGTCACGGTCTCATCTTCGACAAAATTGTTTTTGATGGGTTTTTCGTAATCAAATTAATTATTCTCAGGTAGACAAATCCCATTCTTGGGGTTTTAAAGATTCTCTTTCATTTGTACCCAGGCAGACAATGGATTTCCTTAATTCATTGTTCTAAAAAACCTTGAAGAATATTGTGATTGTGGATTTTAACATATTTTGTTCTCCATAAACGTTAGAAATATTAATAAACGTTTATAATTGTTTTTATTAAGAACTTTATTTATTTAATAGAATAAAAAATAATCAAGAATGTATTTAAAAATATATTTCGCATAAGCAGGTCTCAATTTTCTGAAAAAACAACACATTTTTTGATAGGTTTTTATTTATTAACAATCGGATGAATAAAAATGAATCATATGGTTGAGTCAAAACAGGTGCAGGAAGTGGGGTGCAGTGGTGGGGGGATCGGGGGGGTAGGGCGAGGTTTCGGGGGTGGGGTCAAGCGGGGTGGGGGGGGGTACAGTGGGCAAATACTATATATATTTGTATTTTTTTTTAATTTGAAAACGGCTCTCAAATAAAAATCGACCTTTTATCCAAATTTAAATTAAAAATAATATTAAAATAAGGTTTTAACTGAAGAAGAAGTTACCGAGCATCGCTCGGTGCCTCAGAGTACTAATAAATAATAAGAGCACGAATATGAATCAATGTAATTAAATTCATTTCTCCCTATCACTCTCTCTATATACCCCTCGAGAGCAATTACTCCAAGCTATTCTTAGCTTATCTACCGAATAATCTTAGTAGATAGAATAGTACGTCATAATATTTTTGCTTATCACTTTTAATTATTTAACCCTTTTTAAAGTATATGATGACAATAATGAAAATATTATAAACTTTAGGGGGTTCAAATATAAATTCTATTAAAATTTCTAAACAAAATCGAAGAAAGCTGATATTTACTTTGTAAGAAGATATGATAAATTGTTAATCAGTCTGAAATTCAGAGGATGAGAGGGTTCTTTCGTAAATTATTATAAATTATTTATTAAGTGTTAAATAT
>JALMQS010000353.1:6904972-7006570 GCA_024734495.1 Forficula auricularia
TTTTGATGAAATTCACGGGTTAGGGAATTTTGGGTGACAATTCGATCTGTCACGGTCTCATCTTCGACAAAATTGTTTTTGATGGGTTTTTTTCGTAATCAAATTAATTATTCTCAGGTAGACAAATCCCATTCTTGGGGTTTTAAAAAAGGTTACTCTTTCCATTTGTACCTGCGTAGACAATGGATTTTTAATTCATTGTTCTAAAAGGCTCGAAGAAGTATTGTGATTGTGGATTTTAACATATTTTGTTCTCCATAAACGTTAGAAATATTAATAAACGTTTTATAATTGTTTTTATTAAGAACTTTATTTATTTAATAGAATAAAAATAATCAAGAATGTATTTAAAAATATATTTCGCATAAGCAGGTCTCAATTTTCTGAAAAAACAACACATTTTGATAGGTTTTATTTATTAACAATCGGATGAATAAAAATGAATCAAGGGTGGTTGAGTCAAAACAGGTGCAGGAAGTGGGGTGCAGTGGTGGGGGATCCGGGGGTAGGGGCGAGGTTTTCGGGGGTGGGGCCGGGCGGGGGTGGGGGGGGGGGGGTACAGTGGGCGAATACTATATATATTTGTATTTTTTTAATTTGAAAACGGCTCTCAAATAAAAATCGACTTTTTATCAGAATTTTAAATTAAAATAATATTAAAATAAAGATTTTAACTGAAGGAAGGTTACCGGAGCATCGCTCGGTGCCTCCTTGCGTACTAATAAATAATAAGAGCACGAATATGAATCAATGTAATTAAATTCATTTAAAAATTTAATAATTTTACTAAGATATGTAGCGGCCATCCCTCATGTGTTTATTTTTAAATACATTTTCCATTTTACGAAGCTGATTTTCGCATAATTCTCGAAGACCTTAAAGAATAATTTGTGCGGAATCTGGTCCAAATTCGATAAAGAATTTACATTTTTAAAACACCTCACTTATTCGAATTCATCCAAAATCTTCTTCTTCTTTATCCAACGCTGTCCGTGGCTGGTCGGCCATTAGACGCCGTGCTGCCCAATAAAGCCTTGCCCGTCCCTCTAAGTCGTCGTCGACCACCTCCAGGGCACCGCATCTCTTGAGATGATCGGCCGTTCCCTCCTCCTCTGTACATAAGGGGCAGAGGAGTCAGCAAGACCAATGCGGTGCAGATGGCTCTGGAGGTAATCATGGCCGGTAGCCATTCTAAAGGTGGCAACCGCGACTTCCCTTGGCAGGTTGTTGGGGATGGGGTTGATTTGACTATCGTCTCATCTTTTACCAACAGCGGCTGCCTCCCAGTCAGCCCTAATCGCCCTCTAATAGTTGCAGTGATGATACCGCAGATAGTTTAGGCAACAGCTCGGTCCTCCTGTGAAGGAGGCACCCAGCTTTAGCGAGCTGGTCAGCTCGATCGTTGCCATAAATGTCGCAGTGTCCTGGGATCCACTGAAGGCGGACATCTGCCCTTTCTTGGAGCCGAAGGAGACGCTTCTGGCACTGTGAGACAATTTCGTTTTCTTGTAGAGAGGGGGATGAGATGGCCTGTAGTGCAGCCGTCGAGTCCGACAACACCACAATATTCCCCAGCCGGGGAAGGGCTAGCAGCCTCTCCGCAGCCTCACCGATAGCGTCCACCTCACCGTCAAAATTAGTTCCAAGTCTCCCCACCGGGACAGAGCCCTGAAGGAAGGTTGTATAAAAGCCCGCCCCGCATTTATCACCAATGGCTGACCCATCGGTGTAGACATGGGTCCACTCCGTCTGCGGATAGTCGGAAGCAAGCATTTCCAGAGCTGCGGCCTTCAGTAGGTGAGGGGAAACATCTGCCTTGCGGTCCTCAATGCCTGGCAGAAGCAGGCAAACCGGCAGGTCAGGTCCATCTCGAGGGGGTTCAGGTCTTCGGAACAACAGACGTTCTCCTGTGTTTATCTGGTATTTTTGCTGGAGTTCTAGCGCTCTAGTCAACGGCGTAGTTTGAGTTTTGAGTCGTCCATTGGCAGTGCGGTATCTCTCCCAGAATTTGTCACCGACTCTGTGAGATCTTTCGAAGAACCTCAATAAGGCCCCGTCCCGCCTAGCCTCAAGCGGCTCGGTCTGCGTCTGACTTTCAAGAGCCGTGATGGGAGTCGAGACAGCCGCACCGCAGACCAGGCGCAGGGCGTTGTTCTGCACCACAGTGAGTCTCTTTTTGTTAGTGTCGCTGGTGGTGGCGAAGGCTTCGCAGCCGTATTCCATAACTGGGCGGACATAGGTCTTGTATGTGCAGGCCAGGACATCCTGAGTAGCACCCCACTTGGTGCCTGTAAGTCTCCTCAAGATGCATAGCCTTTTGGTAGCCCTGTCAGCAGCGCTCTCGACGTGCTGGGACCAGCCCAGTCTTTTGTCCAAGGTCATGCCAAGGTATTTGGTTGATTGGAGAAGTTCAACGGGTGACTGCTCATATGTTAAGTTGATGGTATACTTTTTCGTGGAGAGGGTGAAGAGTTGGGCCGTGGTTTTTTCCTTATTCACTATCATGTCATTCCTTCCGCACCATGTTTGGAGGCGGCAGAGTGCCTCATTGGTTGAACGTTCCATTCCTGAGATCTTGCTGCTAGTGGACCAAACGGTGAGGTCGTCAGCATAGCATAGAACCTCAACCCCGGGTTCCTTTTTAATTTCGCCTATTAAATCGTTAATCAAAATGTTAAAAAGCACGCAGCTCAGTACCGCGCCCTGTGGAAGGCCCCTCCTTTGCTGACGGTAACGGGATGTGACGTCACCATATCGTACCCTAATGAATCTCTGGGAAAGGAAACTCCCGAGCCATCTATGAATCTAATCAGCTCTTAATCCAAAAAAATATAAATATAAATTTTCATTTTGATATCTGCATTACTTTTTAAGCTGTAGCGTATACAAAATTTTGAAAAATTCGAACTTACCTACTAACATACTAATCCACTAATAGGCATTTTGACAAAATAATAAATATCTCTGAAAATATAAATTTTCTTTTAGAACGAAACGCCGTGAATTCACTGAATTTAAATTTAAGCCGTTTTTGGGATATTTCTTAAATGCGAAATAAAAAAACAAAAACTTTTAATGAACGATTTCAATCTTCATCATACCCCTATAAGTAAGTGGTTCTTGCCATTTGGCAATCTCGTGATCAAAAATAAAACAAACGGGTAATCTACACAGATATCAATCACGCCGAGGATAATTTATCAAAATTGAGATGGCAAAGAATATTTAAATAAAACACTTAATATTGCATAAGATAGTAAACAACAAACTAATAATCTAACTTGTTTGTTTGTTTTTTGTTTTTTAATCATTTTCTTTATACAATAAAAATAAAAATATGACCCGATTATGTTAGTTTTTATTTTGACCACCAGTCCGCACTAATTACCAACAGACAGATACCAAGTAAAAACTAAAACTCCACAATTGCAGATGATATATAACACTTTATTAATCGGTAAATTATCGTAAATAGGACGTGGGGCTAACATCTTCCAGCTATATAAATATATGTATATGAATAAATGCTATATTTTCATCATTAATAAACAGCAGCTGGCAGACCGAACGTTGCTTATTAATCTTTTGGGCTTTAAAGTAGTATATTTAAATTATTTTTAACTTGAAATTCAGTAAATAATAATAATTTCTTTTCTTTAATTAAATAAAATTGAAATAAAAGTGAATTTATATTTTTTAAAGAGAGCCAGCTTTCTCAGCCTCCCCTCATCTCACCCCTCTAAATATGGCACATGCCTCATTAGATTAGTTCATTTTAAATTTCGAATGAATCTCAAGTTGAATAATTTGTGATGCTTAATCACTTTTATTGATTGAACATCTATAATTAATTATTTATATTCAAAAGGTTGATTACAAAATGTAATCTTCTTTTATAACTAAGTCAGAAAGATGAAGTTAATTAATTTTTTTCTTAAGTAATTCTTAATATCAAAATAGAATAAAGTATAGTACCTATATCCATTTATAAAATAAATAAAGAACAAAAATATTGAAAATTAATAACAAAAATATTGCCATTTGTAAAACAAATTATCGACGTAGGGAGAAAACTGTCATATACATTCATATAAAAACACAATTCAATTTAAAAAATCAAATTAACGTGAATCGTGTATATTTCTAAAAAGAAATCTTTTTTTTGAATAAATTTAATTAAATTTATTTAAATTTTACTTTTATAAGCCATGTGTTTTGAATTAATTAATAAACGAGGATATCTTTATATACGTATGTGTATAGATTAATTGTATAAAAAATTTTAATTAAAAAAGACCAGGGAACTTATTTTACCTACAAAAATAAAAGGTCTGTAAAAATTAAAATAGATTATAAAAGTTCGATTTTCCGGGCAGGGGTTTTAAAATACTCAAAATACTATAATTACGTGGTGAAGTGAGGTAAGAGAAACAATTTCTAGAAACCATCTTCTGAAGGAGAGGTTTTAAATTAATTATTTCTAAACACTGATCAGGCATATATTATTATGTTAGAAAAGAGAAATTAAAAGTCAGGAACAAAGCAAGTTCGGGACTTCGGTAAGACTCTCGTAGTGGTGAATCTTCCTGACATCTTAAATTAATTTAAACATATCTATTAGATATGTACTTATAAATTAATTTAACATCTTAGGAAGATTCACCACCATGGGAGTCTAACCGAAGTGTCAAACTTACTATCCACTTAATTGGCTTAAGCTTAGAGATGAAATCCTTCGAAGAATCAAAAAAAAAAAAATGTTTAAATTGAAAGTTTCTTTTTGCCGAGAGTAGCAAAATTTTTATGAATTAAAGGAGACAATAACGGAGGGTGTCTTCTGCTAGAAAAATATTTTTTTTTTATTTATTTATAACGAGATTATAGTTTCGTTATAAATAAATTTAAAAATTTATATTAAGTGGATATTGATGAGGCAGTTCAAAAAAAGAAGAAGATAATTTACACTATCTTTTTATTCATAAAACCGACGTTTCAGAGGCTATTCCCTCCTTCTTCAGGGTTTTGACCCCTTTCAAAACCCTGAAGAAGGAGGGAATAGCCTCCGAAACGTCGGTTTTATGAATAAAAAGATAGTGTAAATTATCTTCTTTTTTTGGACTGCCTCATCAATATCCACTTAATTCACTTATCAGTCCGTCTCCAAAAATTACTCCAATCTTATTAAAAATTTATTTTTCCAACAAAAGACACACTCTTTTATTGTCTCCTTGAAGAAAATGTTTAGCTCTAAATTTTTTCTTTGAAGGAATATTTATGAGACACGTCTAGGAAGGAATTAAGAGTATAGATATTCAATTTTTTTAAAATCGAAAAAGAAATATATTTTTGAAAAATTTACAAATTAATAACTTTATTCTAATATTTCAAGTAATATTAATTTTGTAATGAAATTTTTAATTGATGGTCTTTTAAATGATTTTATATGGAAATTCACGATATTCTAAGACTCAACACTTAAATTGGATACTAACTGAACAAACGCATTCGCAACTCGTTTATACCTATGACATCTAGCGACTGGAACTCTCTTCCTCCCACCGTCTTCCTAGCAACATATAACCTTCAATCTTTCAAGACACGCATCCACGAATACCTTTAACTCCGACCCAATCCTTAAATCTCTTCTTATTTCCTAGATACAAGGGTCCACCGCGAACTACTACAGAGGTGGTACCTTTTTGGTGCAACTTCTTCTTGTATCAGTATCATTATAAAAAAAACTTACTAGCTTAGGATTAACGAAAACTAATTAATTTCTGAGAGTGATTTCACTGGTCTCTATTTTAAAATAATATTGATTGCCTTTGCTAATGATTACTACTCAAAATTTGATTTTGATTAATGATTAGGTAACACACCCAATGCTTGTAAAGACATGGAGTTTATTCAAATTACACTTATTAAGTGGAAAAAACCCGTCGATATAGCCAATTTTTCTTCATAACTTTTATTAAATAGTTGATGAATAGGGTGCTTTTCTTTAAGTTGTAAATTTAATGATCCAAAGTTGTCAAATCCGCGTGACTGGCATAATCTGCCAAATTTACATTAAGGGCCTATGTTCGAGTTAAAGGGCTTGAGCTAATGGGCGAGGCTTTGTCATTAATCTAATGCCTGGAAGACATCCACGTCTTCAGGAGACGTCTTTTCTTATTTTTCTTCTTTTCTCCTTTTGTTAATTAGCATTTCTATTCTGACCAGGCCCAAAACAAACTCACTCAATTAACTCCACAAATAAAAAAGTTAATTTCTGAGTTTAATGGGAAATGAAATTTTAACGACATTATATATCATAACTGAGCGATTTTCCCGTCAGTATTAGTTAGTATGTTATAATCTAAATGGATACGATGAATTTTCTATTAAAATTATATTTTAATCAACTTTTGCTTTTTTTTAAGAGTATAATATAAAAAGTTTTACAATTTAATAAATTTACATAATTTACATACTTACTTTCAAAAATAGGACACATATTATGAAAATAAAATAAATGAGTGCCTTCATTTATTAAACAGGGTGTATACTAAGAACGCTAAAGTAGAACAGAAAATTCGCTTACATTCAGACCAGACCACTCATATTTTAAGCGCTTTAAAATGAGTTTTGGATATCTGGCTATATTAGTGAAACCATTATTTTAGTTTACACCCCTTATGGCTCAAATTTCACTCTACGACCGTATATCAAATCAACATTTATCATCAATTTTAAAAATTGCATCAGCTCAATATATTCAATCAAGTTTTGATGACTTGCTTTGTGAAAAAGGATGTCAAATATATTCTAAAAAGTGATTTTAAACTATGATTTTGTTTATTTCTTATTACCTATAACTTTTATTTTTGTTTTGTTTTTATTAAAAATATAAAATATTTATAGTTTAAATTTAAAAAATAAGATGAAATATAAAATGTCTATGTATGTATAATATAATGTACTGAGCTTGACATTGAGTCTAATAAAAACATATACATAATATAATCATTCTAAAATTCCTATTTTATTAATCTTTTGAACATTGAAAACATGCGGCCCCCAACTTAAAACAAAATAGATCATGTGGCTCGTAATATCATATGAGTTTGACATGCCTGTCTTACAGGATAGAGATGCTAGGCCAGAGCTGTTTGAATTTATCTTATATAATCGTATTATTAATTATTGAAGTGATAACTTCTTTTGGCGCGCCTTGCACACTTTTTATTTTACTTGGCAGTAAATGGGATGTCGTGTGGTCTTAAGCACACAGCCGATTTTTTTTATTAAATTATTATATTACATTATCGGATATTTAAACATATTAAATTTCAATTATGTTAAAAGATATTCCAATAGAGAACAGACTGAATGGACTTGATGAATCAAAAGCAAATAATGTGCTTCTAATGCCGCGAGGCTTGCTCCCGATATAATAGACCAAAAGAATTATATATGAGAAAGAAATCGATCTTATTTTATTAATTTCATCTATCTAGTGGTTCACAGTAACCTTCTATTATAATAAAATAGCATTTCAATTAAGAATTTCGAGGTTTAATGAAATGTTATGAAAACATTCAATTTTTTCTCTTCGGCAGCGAGCCGACTAGAAATGCCACAAGATTTTATTTTTTTTCCTATCACATATTCAATTAAATGTATTTAAATTTCATATATAAGGAACATTATCTTTTATATCAAATAATTATTATTAGAAAACTTTCATTTTTAAGGGTAGTTTATTTGAAGTCTAATTTGAAAAAACGCTAATAACTCCTTTGAAATAATTTTAAAATACATGAAATTAATAAATGTTATAAACCAAATAATTATTAATAATTGCAATCAATTTTTAAAGAATTAATTGAGAACTTTTTGAGCGAATGGTCAAAAATCCCGATAATATATCTTTTAACGTTATAACTTAATATATTTAAATGTACGATTATATAATATAATAAATAAATAAATAAAATAATTTAAGAAAAAAGATATATTGGACTGCTCCTCTGAAAAGAGATATTGAGACTAAATCATGAATTATTCTTCTTGCAACTGATCTTTAGGTTGAAATGTAAAAGACAAATAGTCATTTCTAGAATAATAGAAATTAAAAAATTAACCTCTTTGGTCTCAAACAGGTCAGAATTTGTACTTAACATAATCTATGTAATGGTGGCAAGCGTGGTGACTTAATGCCAACCCCCTTCCATTTGATGGAAGAGGCCTATATTCAGCAGTGGATTGTCGCTATCGACAGGCTGATGATGATGTAATGGTTTAGATCTAAAGAAATGGAGATTATTTAATCCGCACATTTTTTAATAAATTCCTCAATCAGATTCTAAAGATAGAATCGATCACCCGTTATTAAATAATAAATAAAGTGAAATCTTTTTTTAAGACTCGGTACGCTATAGGGCTCCCCTAGTAATTAATAATAAACTTAATATAAACTTTATAGATTTGAGATACTACTGAGCTTGCAAAGTCCATCCCTAAATGAATCAATGAAAAACGTTTTAATATTAGCAGTACAATTTGTGATCATGAATTTTTAATCCGAAGAAATCTAAAAGCTTGATGAAGTCCGAATTGTGAACGAAACATTGCAATTTGAAATAAAAGAAAAAAAATCCAATAATTGTTTGGTCTTTGTATCCTGAAATCTAATTTAATATTAAACAAAAAAAACAATATTGATTTGAATAAGAATAACTTAATAAAAATTATTCACTTAATATGCCGATATTATTATGCCTTATGATTACGGTGACCATACGCCATTTATTTCACTGCTATCAATTAAATAAATTTCAAATCACTGGTCTATAAATATACTCGATGGTGAATTATTTAATGTGTAAAAAAAATACGTCACAAATGAAAAGATCGACGAATGGCGACAGAATAACAAGCCCTGTCATCATAACTGGCTTGAAATTTTTGAACATTTTACAAAAAAAATTGCTTTCAAAAACATTTATAAAATCGTTGAATTTTCTTTATGTCTCCCTGGACATAATGCCCCATGGTGTGGACAAATGAAAAAAAAAGGTAAAAGTAAGCACTTTAGAAGCATGTATATTTCCGTCAAATACAACTCAAATTAACTGTATGGAATTTTATGATTTTTTAAAGCGTGAACCGGTGCCATTAAAAAAAATTAATTCTACTGAAAAGTAACAAAATTAATGTTATTTAAATTTTTACAATGTGTGAGTAGGTGTAATAATTAAGATTGTTTAAAATTTAACTTGTTGTATGCTACTATTTTCGTAATAAATGTTAGAAACTTATGAATTTTATAAGGTATTTTTTATTTTCTTCGATATGTCCTTTATTTTCCAATAAAAATATGGTCACCGTACTTATCATGGTCTAAAATCTTAATAAAATAATGTGAAAGTTGTGTGATGTCCACACCAGTTGATTTTTTTTAAATCGATATATTCAAGAAAAATATATTATTTACTAGCTTCAAGGCCCGCCTTCTGCGGGCCTTTTGCTAGCCATGGGTTTTCGCCCCCTGGACCCCCAAGTGGCTGTTTTATTGATGTTTTATACACGTGTAAAGAACACTTTCATATATCAACTCTTGTGAATTAATTGTAATAGATTGATGAAGAAGACAAAGTATATCTCTTTATGAATGAATTTAAAAAATGTATTTTTCCAGCAGAAGACAATATTTTATTGTCGCCTCTCTACTCAATTATTCGGCAAAAAGTATCTTTTAACTTAGATTAAAATAAAGTTTTTGTCTTGTAAAAGTTCAATAAATAAGGTAAAAATCGTCATTTGGGGAGAATTATCCAATTAAAAAATTAAAAATAATAAACTTTTAAAGTTTATTATTAAATTATAGAAAATTTAGGTTTTTAATAATTTCAATAGGTTGAAATTTCCTAGATTTCAAAACAATATAACAATGGGTTTCCAAATGATTTTGTTTTCTTTAAAGAATTCTACGGGCTAATTGAATTTTGGATTTAATCTTTAAAATATATTTTTAAAGAAATTCCAAAAGCTAATTAATTCCTTTCAGTTAGTTTAGTTCATATAGTTTCAATAATCCTTTATAATTAACTTTGAAATAAATAAATAATATTGAAATGAATGAATGAGCACGAATACAAAAGCCAAAAGGCTTAGTTCTTTTGAAATGGCTGAGGGTCTTAAATACAATAGTATAAAGATGAGGTGATATTCCCAAGGGTATTTTTAAGAAAAATGATTTTTAAATAACATATTTTATTTTAAATTAAATATTTTTCATCTATATATATAATCAAAAGCTTGGCTGAAACTTTTTTATTTTTTTCTACCATATTAAAGATGGGTTTCAGAATTTTTTCAAATTCTTTCATCCAACCCAAAAGAAGTTAGGAATTTTTGAAAAAAATAGCTTTTTTTAAATAAGCATAACTTTTTCAAAAATTTAGTTATGACGATTTTTTTTTAATTTTTGGTTTTAAATGTACTTTAAAAAAATAGATAGTTTTTTTAAATCTTTGTTGCAGTATTAAATTCTTCTTCAACGATAATGTGGTTAGAACTATTGAGAATGAATGACTCTCAAAAATCTTACAAACAGGCCCGCCAACACTTGTTTTTTTTGTTTGATAGTTTAGTTCTTTTATTGTTTGGCAAGCTATGTTTACCACTTTTCCATTTTTTTTTTTTTTACGTATTAACCTGTATTGGACTAATAGGAACATTTAAAAAAAATTAGCCAAATCGCTCCAGGCATTTGAGAGATCTGCACTTACGAAAAAACAGAAATTCATTTTTATTATATAGATTTTATATTTAAATCGACTAGAAATGAATATAGAAAAATCTCTAAAAAATAATTCCTTTATTTTATTGAAAACAATTTATTAAATAATTAAAGATAAAAATAAAAAAAAAATTCTTAAGAAATGTGATCAGGATAATTTGTCTTAGCCGGCTAAAGAAATTAATAAGGCCAACTTATAGGGTCCTTTTCTTATTAATCTACTTATCTTGAACATAAAGGAATTATTCGAATAAAAAATATAATTTCATTCAAAGCCTATATAGATTGAAAAATATTATAAAAATTGCAAAATAAAAGTACATGAAAAAAATTTCATTTTCAATCTATCGGACAGGTTTAGACAAGTAGGTATAATAATTTTCTATTAAAAAAGTAAAATGGAAATTTTTCAAGCAAATCAATACAATAATAAAAGTGGTAAAATTTATATATATACACAGACTCTAGTTCTAATCACATACACATACTTACATGTACATTTTCAAAAGTATATTTTTTGAATTTTGGCTACCGGAAAATTTGGAAAATAAATCTACTGAAGAATGAAGTATTTTCTATTTGGAAATTTTGTAATGCTAATACTAAATTAATGATCTATTTAAGTGTAATATTTTTTGTTTAAGCCTGATTATGGTTAAAAATATCTTGAGGAGTCAGATTTTTTTGGAAGCATACATTTTACATATATATACAAATACTAGTATAACCAGTATTAATTCAAGCAACATACAAAATTTAATGTATTAATTAGGTGATAATTAGAAATAAAAATGTTTGGTAATAGGCATTTCCTGAGTTTACTATAAGAATCTTTATTTCTTTTTTAAATAGGACAAAATTAGCTGGTTAAAATTTACTTAAAATTGTTTTACTAAAGCTAGTATAGTATCAAGACTTGAGCTCTCTTACCTTATTTGCTTTCTGATGATTCTGAAAACACTTGGGAAGATTAATTAGAAGTGGGGTTAGACGTTAAATTAATTGAACTAGCTAATTACCGAAAATTAATATAAAAGTACCTGGAGGCACCGAGCGATGCTCGGTAACTTCTTCCTTCAGTTAAAAGCTTTATTTTAATATTATTTTTAATTTAAAATTCTGATAAAAAGGTCGATTTTTATTTGAAAGCCGTTTTCAAATTAAAAAAAAATACAAATATATATAATGTATTCGACCAGTGTGTTATTTTTTCAGAAAATTGAGACCTGCTTATGCGAAAGATATTTTTAAATAAATTCTTGATTATTTTTTATTCTATTAAATAAATAAGGTTCTTTATAAAAACAATTATAAAACGTTTATTAATAATTCTAACGTTTAGGGAGAACAACAAACCACAAACACAATACTTCTTCAAGGCCTTTTAGAACAATGAAATAAACAACCTATTGTCTGCCTGGGTATAAAAGGAAAAGGGAAATCTTTTTTATAACCCTAAGAATGGGATTTGTCTACCTGAGAATGATTAATTTGATTACGAAAAAACCCATCAAAAACAATTTTGTCGAAGATGAGACCGTGACAGATCGAATTGTCACCCCAAAAACCCCCTAACCCGTGAATTTCATCAAAATCGGTAAAGCCGTTTTCAAAATAGAACTAAGATACAAATATATAAACAAATAAATATATAAATAAATATACAATTTTTGCTCGTTTAATAAGAGTAGATTCAGTAGTTGAATTGAATTAGCTTGGGGAGGCGATGTTCTCAGCGTCGCATAGAGCGCGGGATTAACTGGATTCCGAAAAATCGGGCCAGGTCACGTGACTCGCATTGCACTAATATCAAAGCTCGTGCGATT
The DNA here is from genome assembly GCA_024734495.1 of Forficula auricularia. Taxonomy (NCBI): domain Eukaryota; kingdom Metazoa; phylum Arthropoda; class Insecta; order Dermaptera; family Forficulidae; genus Forficula; species Forficula auricularia. The sequence goes on from JALMQS010000353.1 coordinate 6,917,585, forward strand.
TATTTAAACAAATATTTATTGATAGATTTTTTTTTAAATTAAGAAAAAAAAAATATTTGTACTAGATGAAAGAGGAGGTATCAGCCAAAGATGGAATCACTGGGTTCAATAAAACACCTTTAATAAAACATTTCGCCTGAATTTTATTTGGCCATCTTCAATTAATAGGAGTTATACACAAAATGCGGTACACATATGTGATCGAACCAAGCCTTGTCAAAAATAAAAATGTTTTTAGCTTCATGTAAATTTATAACGTGCCTGGACCTAAAAGTTTCAGAATGAAAGTAATCTTTGGCTAATACCTCCTCCTTCATTTAGTACAGTTTCATGACAGTCACGAACTCTAACAATAAACAACAAAAAAAATATTTGTTATGAATTTGTTAAATACCTTAAATCTAAAGGAAAAATGTAATCAAGGGACGAATTTATATTACAGATTATATTTTTGACGATTTATCATCTTATTTTTTTCTTCTATCTATTAAATTTAGTGAATTAGTCTCTCTAGAGACAGCATTTTTTTAATGAATAATTAATAAGAAATTAAAAAACCAAATATCTTGTTAGATGTGTTTTAAAGAAAAAAATATTTATTGATTGTTTTATAATTGAAAAAAATTAGATATCTTTTCAAAAAACAATCTTCAAAACGTTTATTTTAAATCCAAACGTTTTGGGAGAATTTCTTCTTTTATCAATGGAAATTTTTAAATAAATCAATGAATGAAATTATTCAAGATTAATTAATCACTTAAATGAGTCAAAAAACATGACTTATATAAATTCCTCAGAGGCAATAAATATCAAGTTAGAATTTACTAAAATCGAATAGTGTTATTCAGTATCAGTATAATTTATTCAATTGTGTAAAAAATTGGTATTTGATTATTGTTTATTATATATTGCTATCGGGAATCTTACTTAAGTACATAAACTATGTTTTTAAAAAATGTAATTTTTTAATTGGGATAATTCTCGTAAAGGTACTGAATAAAATAAAAATACGATTGAAGTAGCTTTTGATGACGCTTTCCAAGGTTCGAGAAAAAATGTCACATTGTATTTCTTTCACAGAATTTTCAAAACACTGAAGAAGGAGGTAATAAACCTCCGAAACGTCCCCTTTGAATAAAAAACAAGTTATAATTATCTCTCTCATATGAACTTTTAAATGCCTCATCAAAATCCATTAAATAAAATAAAAACTTCATAGTTAATGATAGTTAATATCATAAAATGTTATTAAATCTATCATGTAAAATGTTTATTATTATTTTAATTAAAATTAGGTAAAGATGGAAATATCAAGATAATTTTTGTATCTATAAATCATAGAGATAAATGAATTGGTATGATTAATTTGACTGTGAAGAGCAGTTGTTTCATGAAAACAAAAATATCATAAATAAAAGACCGTTTGCCTTTGTTCTAGTCAACCAATTGAGCCCACAATCAAATCATTTGCCTACCCTGCAGGAAGAAAGTCTTAAATTGAGAGTATTTTTACCGAGAGTAGCAGAATTTTGTATTGAAGGAGACAATAAAAGAGTGTGTCTTCTGCTGGAATTATAAATTTTATTTATTTATAACGAGACTATAGTTTCGAGGGCTTTGTCCTCTTCATCAGTCTATTACAATGGATTCACAGGAATTAATTTATGAATTCATGAAGGGGGCAAAGCCCTCGAAACTATAGTCTCGTTATAAATAAATAAAATTTATAATTCCAGCAGAAGACACACTCTTTTATTGTCTCCTTCAAGGAAGAAAGTCTAGCAAAACCAAATGACCATGAATAATGTTGAAAGATACTTTCATTTATTTTTTAAATTAATTCAATATTTTTGGAAAAAAAATAAACTAAAATAAATAAATAAAAATTATATAGATAGAATAAAATAAATAAAATTTAAATAAATCTTTTTTTAATTAATAAAGTAAAGGGTGTGTAGCTTCACAGTGATTGAAATAAAACTCAATGAGGTTTATACAAACTCAATATATTTCGGATTATTAACTCAGTATTTAACCTGTAAACTCCTGATGATGGACTAATAATCCGAAATATATTGAGTTTGTATAAACCTCTTTGAGTTTTATTTCATTCACTGTGAAACTACACATCCTTTACTTTATTAATTAATATCATGTTTCACCTAACACCTACACCACTTTCTCTAAGTAAAAAAAATCCTTTTTTATATGATTAGTGTATTAAAAATACTAAGATGACCAGTCCGCCTTAATAAAGGATATTATTATTTTTAGAGATATTAAATTAATTAATTTCAGTCACCTTTCTTTTGATAATTCTTTTTTTTCTAATCTATAAGACACATAATGTGACAGGAAGGATGTATGGCAATTTAGTCTGTATCATATATACATTTCACCAAAAACACTTGAAAATGAGCCCAGAAACAGGTTCGAAACGACATTCTGATATGATTTCCTCATGAAAAATATGCAAACTAAACGGTTTCAGTGAAAACTTTTCTTTCGTTGATTAATTTAATATCTATAAAAATAATAATTTTCTAAAGATATTTACTATACCTATAAGGTTTTTTGTGGGCCCTATTTTTTCGCTTAATTTTTTTATCAAAATAATTTGGCTCATTTAGAGGTAATTAGAAAAAATCTAAACAAAAACATGACTTCTTTCACAAGTTACAATTCTTGTCCATTTAAGTTAGAAAATGTTAGATTACAATTAAAATACCATCTTTATCGTTAAATATTCTTACTCATGATTTACTCAATTGAAAAAAAAAATACCAAGTGTAATTCAAAGAAACTATTTTTTGAAGGAGACAATTAAAGAGTGTGTTGAAGGAGACAATAAAAGAGTGTGTCTTCTGCTGGAATTATAAATTTTATTTATTTATAACGAGACTAGTTTCGAGGGCTTTGCCCTCTTCATCAGTCTATTACAATTGATTCGCAGGAATTAATTTATGAATCTGTGAATACATTGTAATAGACTGATGAAGAGGGCAAAGCCCTCGAAACTATAGTCTCGTTATAAATAAATAAAATTTATAATTCCAGCAGAAGACACACTCTTTTATTGTCTTCTTCAATATATAAAAATTCTGCTACCCTCGGCAAAAAAACTTTCAATTTAAACTATTTTTTATTTAACATTGAAATCGAAAATAAAAGACTATCAAATCTACTCTTATTAAACGAGCAATAATTGTATATTTATTTATATATATATATATATTTATTTATTTATATATATATTTATTTGTTTATATATTTGTATCTTGGTTCTATTTTGAAAACGACTCTTCCGATTTTGATGAAATTCACGGGTTATGGAGATTTCGGGGTGATCTGTCACAGTCTCACCTTCGACAAAATTGTTTTTGATGTGTTTTTTCGTAATCAAATTAATTATTCTCATGTAGACAAACCCCATTCTTATGGTTTTAAAAAAGGTTTCCCTTTTCCTTTTGTACCCAGGCAGACAATGGGTTGCCTTAATTCATTGTTCTAAAAGGCCTTGAAGAAGTATTGTGATTGTGGATTTTAACATATTTTGTTCAACCTAAAGGTTAGAAATATTAATAAACGTTTTATAATTGTTTTTATAAAGAACTTTATTTATTTAATAGAATAAAAAATAATCAAGAATTTATTTAAAAATATATTTTGCATAAGCAGGTCTCAATTTTCTGAAAAAACAACACAATTTGATAGGTTTTATTTATTAACAATTGGATGAATGAAAATAAATCATATGGTTGAATCTAAACAGGGGCAGGAGGTGGGGTGCAGTGGTGGGGGATCCGGGGGTAGGGCGAGGTTTCGAGGGTGGGGGTACAGTGGGCGAATACTATATATATTTGTATTTTTTTTTTAATTTGAAAACGGCTCTCAAATAAAAATCGACCTTTTTATCAGAATTTTAAATTAAAAATAATATTAAAATAAAGGTTTTAACTGAAGGAAGAAGTTACCGAGCATCGCTCGGTGCCTCCAGGTACTGTAAAGTAATAGGGCTAGAGTGTTAAATTTTAAGAGCGTTTGGGAAGTCGTTTCTAACTTCTTTCTTCTAATTTAACGTGAGTATAAAAGCGAAAATAGGATGAGTAGAAATGAATAAGTGAGAAACTGGATGGTACGGGTCATTAATTTTGGTAGCCACTATATTTTTCTATACAAATAATTACACAGAGAAAAGCTATTTTCTAGAATAAACGAGGAAAAACAAAGAGAAATAATTTTTTGATCTAGATATTATATTTAGTTCTCATAAACCAAAAGCCTTATATTTTTAAAGGAAAATCAATTATTTACATCCTCTAAATTTACTCGTTTTCTAAAATTATATTTTTCAAAATTTTTAAATTCTCATAATAGTGTACCCATACTCAGGGCCGCGCCAAGCCATTCGGCCGTCCATGGGCAAACTATAATTTTGCGACCTCTTTTAAAATTGTAACTAAAATTTAACACATAAAAAAATTATTACCCCTTACATCTACAAAACCTTACAAAAATTAGTACATAGGTAGGTAATTATAATAAATAAAATTGCACATCTGTTCTTGTGGAGAGGTGGTGGAGGGGGTGACGTGATAAGCCACTCTTCCCCATACCCTAAATTACAGGATTTACACAAAGGCGGGGGGGCGCAAAAAAAATTTCCTCGGCAGCTTTAAAAAGGTTGAGAATCACTCGGTTGGTCTCTAGAGCATTGGTTCCCAACCCGAGGTTCGTCGACCGAAATCGGTCCGCGAATATTTTCTACCGGTCCGTTGGAAATTAAGTAAAATACAAATTAGTAGTGGTTATATTTATTGGCGATTTTTATTAAACACTACTAAAAAAACTGCCCGTGTGTTTTGCACACATTCGCCATATAGTCGGCTCGGCCCTGCATATACTTCTATGTTAAAGTAAAAATTCAATATCAAAAACAATTCATTCCCTGAGGGCAAATCCAAAAGGAATTAATTTTTTGTAAAAAAATAAATAAATAAATTAAATAAAAATAAAACGTGGTTAAATACATATTATTTATTCCATTTGGCATCGCTTCATTTTTATTTTTATTGTTATCCTTTAAAATTACATTGTAATATGTACATTATCATTTTGAATATTTCAAAATTACCTTCGATGAATTTTTAGTCGATGCATTTTATCATACGTTAAACCTACGGGCAACTTCCGTACCACGTGGTATCTCACACTCGATCCCAGATGAACTAAGTAAAACGTGTATTTGTGTTTAAGTATATTTGCTAGCGTTTTAATAAATATATTGAACAGTGAAAAATGTCGTTTATTTAAAAAATGTACATACAATAAAGTATTTATCCATAAAAGCTTTAATTAATGGGTATAATGTTTAAGCTTAAATATTGAAGCATTTCTTAAAAATTCATCTAAAAAATGTATTCGATAGATATTGAATTCAATTGAAAAGTTTTTGTTTTGCCGAGAGTAGCAGAGTCGTTGATTCACAAAGAGAAACAAAGAGGTTGTCCTCTGCTTGATGCAAATAAACATATACACATATATATCAAGATGATATATCTGTATATATATTATTTATTTGTTTGAGACTATAGTTTCGAAGACTTGGTCTTCTTCATCAGTCTTTCTTCAATTATAAATGTTTTTCATGGAGTCAATATCATATGGATATTGAAAACTTGGTGTTCCTTCGTCACTGGAATGCTAGGAACCTAGCATGCAATGCAGGAGTTCCTAGCATTCCAGTGACGAAGGTCTTACCAAGTTTCAATATCCATATGATATTGACTCCATGAAAAACATTTATAGTGAAAGACGGTGATGAAGAACAAGTCTTCGAAGGCTTTATAATAGTCTCAAACAAATAAATAATATATATACAGATATATCATCTTGATATATATGTGTATATGTTTATTTGCATCAAGCAGAGGACAACCTCTTTGTTTCTCTTTGTGGATATTGAATTCATTCAAAAATGTTCTGTTTTTGCATATTTGAGTTTAATCATGTCTAAAAGGTGAGATTTTTTTATATTTTTCTAGATATCCATAGGTAGGTACTCCCGATAAATCATTAATGGAATGTGATAAACAGTTGCTTTTGATGTCAAAAGGTTTGCATTTTCAAAATGAAAAACTTGTATGATTTCTAGCTTCAGAGCTTTCAAGATGAAAAATGCGTAAAAATCAGAAAATAATCGAATCGATTTTTAAGGAGAATTTGAACACTGGTAGCTAATCAGAAAGAATTAGTCTTAAAAGTATATTTGAATACGTTTTTGCTTCGAAGTTCAAGCCATTTGCTTGTTAATTCATCAAAATTTACCGAATATAATATTTACTGGATAGAGTCTTGAAAAAGTTTTAATTTGTAAGATGTTTTAAAATTTTTATCATAAATTTTAATGTTATTATTTATAGGAAAATTTATTCATAAGGATGAAAAACGATAAATAAATGTTTTAGGTGATAAAGAGAAACAAAGAGGTTGTCCTCTGTTTGATACAAATAAACATACACATATATAGGTATCAAATATAAATATGTATATATATATATATATATTATATATATTTATATTTTAGTATATATGTGTATGTTTATTTGCATCAAGCAGAGGACAACCTCTTTGTTTCTCTTTATGATTCAACCACTCAACTACTCTCGGCAAAACAAAAACTTTTCAATTAGATGTTTTAGGTTTCGAATGATGAGGAATATTAAATCAGTCTCTTCAATTTTCAAATGTTCAATTGAATCAATTATTAATAGATGCGAACAAGTGAAGATGGTAATTTTTCAATGAAAAACAGTTTATCTCTTTAAATGACACTTAAATCTATTGTAAATTTATTCAGTCTACTACTGTTGTTGTGTACTAATTTGTTGTCATTAAAGTTTTATTGATATTAACTAAATTTAATTTCTTTGTGTTGATGGCATGCATATTTTCAGCGGTATAAATGCTAGATGAAGTACGTGTATCCAACTGGTATTGATTTAGAGGGCCTAAAAGAAAATCCTGTGAGATGAAAACTTCTATCGTCATTCTCGCAAATCAACTGCTATCTCCTAAGGGTTAGGCCGTTTAATGGGAGACAAGTATATGGTACATATATAACACTGATCGATAAAAATTAAACAAAAATTTGTCCTCGTAAGCCTAACAATGGATTCTAGTAGAGTTTTCTACGCTGATTATCATGCAATTTCCTGATTTTTTACAAGTCAGACTTTTGAGATATTATCGGTCAAAATGACGAAAAAGGCCATTTTGACTTATTTTCGAGTCTCATTAAATATTAAACATCAATATTTGAAATTAAAATATTTTGTTGACGTAAGAGAAAACAGCTTCCGCGTTGATTTTCAAATTACCACTTCTTTTTAGCTCAATTAGAACTCGAGTTATTACTAAAAAACTAAGACCATATGATTTTATTTATGTTTATTATACTTATAATCACGTAGTTCTAGATTTGATTTCAAATATTGCTGTTTAATCTAATGGGACTCGAAAATAGGTCAAAATTGGCCTTTTTCGTCATTTTAACTCAAAAGCCTGACTTGTGAAAAAATCGGGAAATTGCATGATAATCAGCGTATAAAGCTCTACTGGAATCCATTGTTAGGTTTACTGAGACAAAATTTTGTTGAGCAGTATAATTTGATAAATGCTTTATCATTTAAAACGTAGACTTCTATACTTGATTTGACCCTGACTCGAACCCGCTAGATAATGAACTTTAATCTTTGATCAGAGCCCAATTCGAAAAACCCGAGTTTAAAAAAATTAATAATTAGGCAATAATTAATTATATTTCATTGGCGAATATGATTAATATGAACATAAAAAATGATCAGAAGGTCGTATTCTCAACCCAAGCAAAGTAAACTCTAATATCGAACACATATTTTTCTCCCTTAAATTACATTATTTCTTAGGGTGTAGGTATAGTATATGGGTAGTGGAATCGATCGGGGACCCTAAAGAGCCATTTATAAAGTGTAATAGCTTCTATTCTTGAAATACAAAGAAGTTGATTGATAAAACATTAAGGCTAAGTAAGGCCATACTACAAAGAGCCTCGATTTTAGTGCTACGAGCCAAGCTACTCGCTTAGTGACTAATCCTAGTGAACAAACGTATTGCATACTATCGCACTGGCCATATTGCAAGCGACACGCCTAGGTAGGTGTCTAGTTATTCACCAGGCGAGTAGCGTAGCCAACAGACGTGTTGGTTATTTTTATAATTGCTGCTGTTTTCAATAGGGAACCACTTTGGAACTCATCAAATAAACACCACAAGAACGTGCTTATACTAAAAAATATGTGGGAAGAGGTTGCAGGGGTCGTTCTTCAGACGTTATAAAATATCTGAATGCGGTGTCTTTCTTTTGTAATTTGGTTTTTAGCTTTTCAAGAAGTATAACAAACGTATCTTGATTCATACGTAGGAATGAATGAAACTTATCGTCATATCTTCGCAATTCTTTGTACAAACGTTCGAATTCTCCATGTCGAAGTCTTGAAAGGTTAATTTCATATATCCAACACCTTCGATTTTGAATCGTATTAAATTTAAGCATTGAGTTTTCAATCAACAGCAATTTCTTTATTTTAGAGAGTAACATACTTGTTCTGTTCTCATCAACAGACGGCGCGAAAGTGAATGGCGTGTCACCAAGCTTCAAGCTAGGAGCCTTGTATGTGGCCATTGTGTATCTTGACAACAAACTTAGCTCCTAGCTTATCTCTAAGCGAGGCTCTTTGTAGTATGGCCTTAGCCTAAGAAAACCCATGATTTTTTTTCAAAAGCAGACTTGGAACGGAAAGTAGAATAATCTACTTTGTTAATTAATATGCTTTAATTGGTGTTATAAAAATAATAGGAGGAAAAAAATGAAAACTTTGACAACAATTTTACAGATAGTCATGAGTGTGGGAACTATCGAACCCAGCTAGAGCTGTCTTACTAATAAATTACTAAGTACTGTAAAAGATATAATTATTGAGTATTTAATTTCTCTAATTTGCCTTAATTTATCTCAATTGTATAAATTTTAATTTTTTTTAATTTAATATAATATAATTTATACAATTGAGATAAATTAAAATAAATTATAGAAATTAAATACTCAATAATAATATATGTTACAGTACGCAGTATTGAATTCACTCATTTTATTTTGCTTGTGTTTAAAAATATCTGAAACTTAGAGAAATTTCATGTTCAACCGAAATTTTTTCTCCCTATATGTTTAGGTGATTAGATTCCCACCAACCAAGTCATAGAAAGTTTATTCTGGTGCCAAAATGTTTTTATTTTCAATAGAAAGGATTGTTTCGATATGGGACTCTCCACCTTTAGAACTTTTGGTTCAAAAATGTTGAAAATATCGTTTTGTTTATATTATTTTATTGAAGTATTGAAGTAAAGAAAAGTTTGGCTAAAATCGCCAAAAATCTCACTCTTGTTATGATAAAATATGTGAATTTAGCCGAAATTTTTCTTTTGATAAACAACTCTATCTCCAAAATATCAAATCTGCAAACCAAGTTTTTCTTTAAATATAATTTATTATAAATAATCAAATTATTTATCCTAAAACTCAGTAAAATCTATTACAAAATATATAACTAATATTATTACAATTAAATAAGAAATTGAATTTTTAATAAATTAAATTAGAAAATAAATTTGTAACAGGAATAGCAAGGAATTAGACAAAAATTAAAAACAAAGAGTTTTTATTAAATGGGCCAGACGTTTCGTCAATTTATTTTGACTTCCTCAATTTTTACAAGAGATTAAATGGGCCACTGAGGAAGTCAAAATAAATTGAAGAAACGTCTTGCTCATTTAATAAAAAGTCTGTGTTTTTAATTTTTTTTCAATTCCCCGCTATTCCTGATATAAATTTTTAATAGTTTATTATATTTATTTATTTATTTTATTTTGATACTATCAGTCATAAATATCGACTTTTAAATTTCAGGTGAATATTTAAATTTTTGGATTATTATCCGTTTTTCAAATATTTCTATAAAAAAAAATATTTTTTGATTTGAAAAGTATATTGGTTCTCGAAATGAAATAAAAGTGTTGCATAGTTTCAAGATAAATGATTTTTCCGAAAAGGGTGCAATTAGGTTTGAAGTCCCTTCTTGGTTATATCTTCCAATTCAAGCATGACAAAGACAAGTTCAGGCGAGTTTTAGTCGAATAAAATGTGTTCTCGCTGAGGAGCTATTAAAATAGTAATACCTAATACAAAAAAGGAATAAATAAAGATGATTCGAGAATATTTCGACTAATTCATTTCTAAGAACTCTCAATATATAAGATCGGAAATAACTAAGAGTGCTATAGACGAGTCATAGGTTGCATATAACAATAGAATTAGGAGAAATTTAAGATTTTCTTATAGGACAGGCTAATTCATTGTGGAAGATGATCGATTTCCATATCAGGGACTGTGGAGTTTAAGTCACAAGATTTAATTTCTGACTCCTACCCTCACTCACACAAAGCAGTATCCATTTGGGGCGAAGGCCCCAAAATATATATTTTTAAAAATCTAATGTTATCTTTGAAAAATAGCGAAAATAATGCAGTATTCGATAAAATTTGGAAAAAAAAACAAAAAAAAAACGAAGATTAAAATGAAATTAAAAAAAAATGATGGATACTTTTTAGGACAGCTTCCCCTGGTTGAAAAGTCACCCCCCACCATTGATTTATATAGATCACAAACTCGTTTATTTCATTTGTTTAACCTGATTCACTGATCCTACCATAATCCCACACTGAATTGTTTTGAAAACAGTTCGTCCATCACTATCTCAAAAACCGTTTTTAATTCTGAATTATGTGATATGATACATAAGAAGAATGTATTGTTCAGAATCAAATTCTTTATCTAATCCATAAGGATACGGCGTGTTCTGTTAAAAAAAAAACATTTATTTTTGATCATCGTCATAGAGTTTTCAGTCGGAAGGCTGGTTTGACGCAACCACACTCATCCATCTCATATCAACTCTTTCATTTCCTTGGATGCTTTTCTTTCTTTATATATATATATTCTTAAAAATATGGTTTTCAATCGGTTTTTTGATTTCCCAAATGCATTCGTTTTTATTTTGACTAATTAATTGACTTTCTAGCTCCAATATTAATTAACAAAGTTAGCACACCCAACTTTCAACATCATATAGACATATTATATAGAATATAATAGTAATACAGTTGCTCGTTTGAATTTTTCATTAAGGAGAATTTCAGCACACGCATTTGTTTAGTATTTCTGATACTGACACCAGATTTGATATAAAATAATATTTAAATATTTTTTTTTTTTAGTCAAATCAAGTGACGTCAGTATCTCTACTTTTTACTTGCTTCTTGACGCGTTCACATTTATTCTTTCTTCCAAAGCCAATTTCTCCCTTTTTCCCTTCCAAGCATGTATATTATTTTCCATGGCTGCATTTCCATTTTCGACATGTGTTATTTTTTCTTTTATTTGATTTCTTGTCACTTAAACCAAACACAACTTTCCAATCCCCATCTCTTAAAATATTTCATTTCTCTTCCATAATTTGTTATTTAGAGTATGTTGCCAATTTCTTTTTTACGACCATTAATCATACCTATAATCTAAATGATTTAACATTATCCTTTAATTCTCTATAATTATTTCCAATATTATATTATGTTCCCTTTATATTTTGTAAATCGATATTCTTTTAAATTGACATTATATTTATATATGGTAGATCATAAACTCGTTATTTTATTTGTTTAACCTAATTCTCTGATCCTAGGGAATTATGGGATTTGCGTCCACTATTGATGAAATAATTAATCGTTAAAAACATTTTTCAAGTAGGTACATAATCTCAACTGACCCCATCTACCCAATACTATTTTTCACTGTATGTATAAACCAATAAGATTATAAGAATATATTTGAACCTAGTTTTATACTAGAACCCATGTAATCTATTCTAGAAGTGCAAGCTCCATACTAATCAACGGAAACATAGTATGGGAATGTGAGTATTATATATTTCAACCAGTTGTATGTCAATCAATTGATTTAAAGAAACTTATTTTACTACCATAATCCGACACTTACACTCTTTTTATAATATAATTTGCTCTCCCTCAATTTCCTTTGAGAAAGTTTTTAATGAACGTGACCAATGTACCTATATCTGATTTTTATTTTAGCTTATTATTTTTAAATTGTTCACGAATGCACTATAATATCTCTTCTTCGAGTGCCATACCCGAAACGGGTGTCGGCTCCTCTCCACATATACCTGTGCTGAGTGTGTTTAGTTGTTTTACACAGATATATGGGACCTACTTTTTAACGCCTGTTCCGAACGGCTAATTTGGAGAGGTTACTAGGCAATTATACACTTGGTAGGTTGCCATTACTTTCCAAGAGGAGGCGACTGAAAATATCTATCTGCCGAGACTCGGTCTCGAACCAGCGATCTTCGAGTCAGCGACCCAACTCTCTACCCACTGACCCACAGTCGCCTCTCTACTACTATAATATATTTTAATTAATAATTTTTATTTTGTATTTATTATAAAAGAGGGTCTCTTGGTAGCCTCCTCTAATCCCCATCCACCCACTGACCCTATCCGTCCCCCTAGACCCACCTCCTATCATCACTCATCCCGCCAACCCTATACATGTCCTCTGGACACTCTCCTCTTCACCTAACTTTGATCACCAACCGAGCCCCACGAATTCGGATGCAGGATTAACATTTGTGCACATCCACCCATTAGAAAGTACATAATTATCAAAAGAAAAAAGTTTCACTTCTGTCCCGCCTCGCAGACATATTTAATTCTGAATCCAAAAAAAATCGACCTTTTTACAAGAATTTTAAATTAAAAATAAAATATATCGCTTTTAACTGAAGCAAAAAGATATCAAGCATCGCTCGCTGCTCCAGGCATTTTATTATTAAGTAGACTTAAAGGTGTGTTTTGATTTCCATTCTATTTAGTAGTTTGTAAAGTTTAGAGTTTCTTAGAATCAGTTTAGATAATTTATCATTCTGTGAATTAGAACAGAGAAGTTTTCAAGAAAAAACAATAGGACATTGCACAATCCCTAAGCTGGGAGAGCGGAGTTTTTTCAAAGTTTATTTTTCCTAGGTGAATTGACAGACCCTGCGACGTCCATTGCCTTGGAATTCTAATTAAGTCAAGCTGGGGGACACATCGAGAAATTAGCGTTTAAATTAAATAAGAATCACGAGAGACAAAAAATAAATTAAATTAATGATGTCGATACGCTCACGAACTTACTATTCAATACATGAAACAATTTGATGGCCCTTAACAGATTTTAACCGAGAAGCTGAGCCACGTTGCTGGATAGGCGATTTGGAGTGAATACGAATTCTCCTTTTGATTTGAAAGTAATCCGAATTTAATCTACCTCGCATGTCCATTTGCTTTGTTGAATTTCTATTTGAAAAGAGATTTCCATCTTCTCTTTTTAGGAAAGCACTCTTTTGTAACTTGACCAAATGACCAAGAGCCAATCAAACAAAATGAATTAATTATTAGTCAGGAATACATAAAAGTCAAAAAGTGGTATGGCATACATGGTGGTTTATTATTAGATATAAAAGATGTATTTCTATGTAATGAAACACTAATGTCATAATCTGAATAAAGACAAAAGAAAATCGGGCTGGATAATAATCATCATAAAGTCAATTTAACGCATGTTTTGATGCAACTGTTTGCATCAATTCATCGCTTTCCAAAGACAATTGTTTTACCTCTGTAAAATAGCTGCTATACCGTTCGTTTGTAACTTGATCCAATGACCAAGAGCCAATGGATTATTTATTAGTCTGGAACACAAAAGTCAGAAAGTGGTATGACATACAGAGTCCTTTATTATTATAAAAGATTGTGTGACACACATCAATTCCTATGAATCAATTGTTATAGACTGATGAAGGGGACAAAACTCTCGAAACTATAGTCTCGTTATAAATATATTATATATATTTATTTTTCCAGCAGAAAACATACTCTTTTATTGTCTCCTTTAAATTATAAAAGATTTATTTCTATGTAATGAGACAGTAATGTAGATATAAAGACAAAAGAAAATTGGACTAGGTCATCATCATCATAAAGTCAATCCAAAGCCTGTTTTGATGCAACTGTTTGCCTCAATTCATTTCTTTTCAAAGGCAATTGTTTTACCTGTAAAATAGCTATACCCTCCGTAAGCTTGATAAAATATTTTAACCTAGATTCCTCTTCTCTTTCATACCTCGACAACATTCTTCAAAGATAAGTCTCTTTCTCTCTAAATCTTTTACTGACTAAAGATATATCTATATCAGTAGTGGGCGACTTTTCAACCAGGGGATGCTGTCCAAAAAAAACTTCATTTTTTTTTTTATTTAATTTTATTCTTCGCTCCTTTTTGCAAATTTCATCGAATACGGCATCATGGAGTTTTACGTTATTTTTCAAATTTAACAATAGATTTTAATGACACTGTATAAAAATATTCTGAATGTTTTGAAATTTTAGGGATGCGCCGCATCCATGGACCACAAGCCACTCTATGAATCTTCAACAATATCTTTCTATTTTCAAGTCTTTTGAGAAAAATAATTATTTTTGTTTCTAATGAAATCCTATTTATTACCGTATAGGAGATTGAATGATTAAAATATTTAATTTGCGAAACCCCTAATTTATAGCCTATTCTTTTATTTCAATCAGATTAAAATTTACACACGGCTGACAACTTATGACACTTGATAAGTACATCGATTTTATATAAAATCGATAGAGCGTTTTTGAGAAATACATAAAAAAAGAAAAATCTTTCATGTAAATGTCAACTTCCGACGTTCCGATTTCAACCAAATACTTGCTGTACTCCTTCTAGCCTATATTGAGCTCAAGTTTAAAATTTCGTAGCTCTGAGAGTTACGGTTTTGAAACACATGGGGTACATACATACGTACGCACTGACCAAAGGGTTTTTGGTCCCTTCTTTGCCTCGGTGGGCCACAATATCCGGTTTTATGTTCTAAATCCGGTTTCAAACTATTAAGGGAATTGATTTCTTCAATCTAGTCGTCACAAAGTGAAATTAACTTTTTTTACTTCGGAGATAGAAGCTCTTAAAGTGTCAGGACCCCGGCGGGCGAATGAAATGTGAAAAAAATGATATGGAAATATATATGTTAAAGTAAAAATTATTAATATAATTTTTATAAAAAAAAAAAAATAAAACCGACTTCAAAAAAATTAAATGCAACAAATAAAATAATAATAACTTAAAAATAAAATAAAATACACTAAAAGGTATAAAATAATTATCTTATTTGGTTACAACTAAACGACGAAATATTAACATGAAATTACTTTTTGAAGTCGGTGCCAAACAAACTATACCTATAAGCGAGCGTACCCGCCAAACGTACTAAGTAAGATCCGTCGAGTGCGATTCATAAAATGTATATGTTTGGCACCGACTTCAAAAAGTGATTTCATGTTAATATTTCGTCGTTTAGTTCTAACTAAATAAGATAATTATTTTATACCTTTTAGTGTATTTTATTTTATTTTTAAGTTATTATTATTTTATATGTTGCATTTAATTTTTTTGAAGTCGGTTTTATTTTTTACTAGCTTCAAGGCCCGCCTTCGACAAAGCAATGCAATACACATGCAAAGATCCCGGGTTCGAGCCCCGGCTGATCCTTTTGTCTGTAATAAAAATAAACTTTTCTTCGTTCCCTAAATTTAAAAAATATTAATATTTCAAATGAATTTGGATAAAGTTTAGCAACGATCCGTCGCAGTTTATTTTGGTAATTAAATAACAATTTTTGAGTTCATCAATTAAATTGTCAAATTAATATTTGTGGGATTTAAAACTCATTGTAATTAAGTACCTTGAGGACCACAAAAAAGGTCATATATAGTTTTTTGTAAAATTATATTTTAAAGTACTTTATTTTAGAATAAGATAGTACATTGGATAAAGTTTAGCAACGATCCGTTGCAGTTTATTTTTTTAATTTTTGTTTTTAAATGTACTTTAAAAAAAATAGATAGTTTTTTTTAAATCTTTGTTGCATTATTAAATTCTTCTTCAACGATAATGTGGTTAGAACTCTATTATCTATGCTATTAAGAATAAATGACATTCAAAAATGTGACAAACAGTGCCGCCAACAAATGTTTAGTTTGCTAGTTTAATTCTTTTATTGTTTGGCAAGCTATGTTGGCTATACAGATTTTGTTTTAGTTTTACGTGAATTTTCCAATTTTCCGATTTTTTTTACGTATTAATCTGAAATGGACTATTACGAACATTTAAAAAAAAAATTAGCCAAATCGGTCCAGGCATTTGAGAGATCTGCGCTTACAAAGAAAAAGAAATTCATTTTTATTATATAGATTTATAAAAATTATTTTTATTTTTCTCTTTTTACTGATGTTATTAATAGTGACTTAATATAATAGCTTGCATGCATCTCGTAAGAGAAAGCGTCGGGCGAATGAATCAGAAAATGATATTTTATTTTTTTTTTTTTTTTTTTTTTTATAAATTTTATTAAACCAATTATTTTACATTAATTAATGTATACCTTGTATTTTAGCTTCGATTCCGGAGATTGCTTCTCCACCATCGGGTGTCCTTATTCATATTTAGTCCTTGTTTTTAATAAGAGGAAAAATCTAATTAGATAAAAAAACCTCTTTTCCGATAATTATTTTAATTCCATTATTCCCCAATCAAGTCGATTGGTATCCGTCCACCCCTCTCTTCTCTCTATCCGCTCTCCCCAGAAAATGATAATAAAATTCAATTTATAAATATAGAAATTCTCTCGAAACGTTTGCAAGCTTTAAATGAATGTTTTAAGATTTTTTTATAAAATATTTTCATCATCATCATCGAGTATACAGTCCTAAGACTGGTTTGATGCAACAATCCGTCTCCACTCGACTCTGTCCCCCGCCAGCTGTTTGACCTCTCTAAATGTCTGGCATCCCATATCCCCAAAATATTTTATTTATTATAATTTCGATTATTTGATAATAAGAATTGGAAATTTACGTTATTTCGTCATTGATCATATCTTCAGAACTTGACCAAATTAATATGATATCACCCCTAAGGTACTCTCTTTCCAATAAAAAAGAATCATTAAAATCGGATCATAAACAAAGTAGTTATGCCTGAACAAACATATCAAAAAATCTCCAATACAAATGAAAAAAACGGAACCAATCGGAAGCTAGACTGAACCCAATCCAAAAAAATCATCAAAATCGGCTCACAATTGGCGGAGATATGAGGTAACATAAACATAAAAAAAAAATTAGTCGAATTGAGAACCTCATCCTTTTTTGAAGTCGGTTAAAAATTAGATAATTACTGGTGTTGTTGATAATATAACAATATTTTTTGTAGAAAATGAAAAATGAAAAATGAAAATGAAAATGAGAAATTTTTGTAGAATTCTTATTGCTAACGATCAAATTTCTTCTTCGAAAATAATATTGTCCGTTGATATAAAATATCGACTGTTTTCTTTAACTCGTTCCTCTATCAGGGCCAACTGACGCAAAAACCAAGTTGAATCATCTTGTTCAATTTCCCAGCGGCTGTTGGAAGTTATTCGCACTCGTTGCAAGCAATAACGAAGACCAAACTTATTAACCGCAACAACGCTGTTTATTTTATTTCACCACCTCCGAATTATCGTTAAATGATTCTTTTCAAATAAAATCAAAAAGTTATTTAAGACAATATGTGAATTCTCATCTAAACAAGCTGTCTATTTTAAAGACAGATATTTATATTCCAAATGAAAATTTTTAGTATTTTTAGTTATGAGGTCGTTTTTAAAGATATTTTTTGTGCTGTCAATTAAAAAATTAAAAAAATGGAGAAAATAATAATTTATGCACATAATTTCTATGAAATTATTTTTTAATAACTAAATAAACGAAAAATATACAATTTGTGATTATTACAACTGGTGCACAGACATGAACGTCTCCACCATTTCGCTTGATCAATTTCTCGTCCTCTTTTCGGTAATGCAAGGGAATTTTAAAATTTATACTAGTTCTTGTGTTCAATGATAAAAATAAACAAAAAAATTTCGGGCTATCCAGCAGAACTTCCTGGTAAAATTCAGAAAAACAGAAAAATTGAAATGTTAAATGAAGAGCTAGCTTCTGAGCTTAAGTTTATAAACGCTATTTAGTTCAATCCATGTTGACAAAAAAAGTCAATTTATTAAAATCGCGGTAAGCGTGCGGTACCGAGACATTTCAGCCCCCGACAAAATATCCCCCGAAATAATATCTTCTGACAAAATATTCCCCAATATAAGGGAGAATACAAAAGAGATTAAGTGAGAAGCTTATAATCATAGTTTTGAATAATATAAACAGACTTTCATATTTTGGCGGCTAATTAGCCGTTTGAAAGTGCTGTTGTCTGTCGTGTTTGATTAGGAAAAAATTGGAGCTCCAAACACACCCCACCCGACGATTGGCTGGCTCGGTTTTCAATGTGTGTTTGATTAGAAAAAAAGGGAGCCCGAAACACACCCCGCCCGGGCTAAACTTTCGGAGGTTCGGTTAATATATATTCAGTTCCGCTTGGTTGGGTTCGTATAGCTTCGTCTGACGCCAACCGAACCGTCTAAAAACCAGCCGAAAAGGAGCTAAACGAACCCAACCGAGCCGAACTGAATATATATTAACCGAACCGGAGTCGATTTGCATTACTCATAAGATTCACGAGGGGAAGGGTTATTTTGTCATTAGATATTTTTTCTGAAGGATATTTTGTCGGGGGATGTTTTTTCTGGGATATTTTGTCGGGGGCTGAAATGTCGCGGAATCAAGCGTGCCGGGCCTGGAAAAAGTTTTCATATAAAGATCGGCAATACATTATTTTTCATTAAATAATTTAACATTTAACATGTAGTTTCTAAATAAATAATTAAAATCAAGATTTAAACATCTTATTTGAATATCTTTTTTTGAAAAACGATGGAATTTAACCACAATTACTGTATTTCAAAAAGAATATACTTTATTTAGGGTCGAATTTAAGATTTTAGTAGAAACAATTTTTACATTGCTTCTCAGAGGGGTTCGTCCCCTCGGGAATTGAACCCATTTCTACTAAAATCTTAGATTCGACCCTAAATAAAATAAATTATATTTAATAAAAATTGGATAATAAAAAGTGATTAAAATACTAGATAGATTTAATCTACTCTTATTTAAAATGTTTCACCTAGAGAACTGACAACTAATTCCTTAAAAATTATCAAAAATCTAGGTAGAAAAATTTTTAAGATCAAAAATTATAATTGTAAATTTTAGCAATATTTAATGAAACATCTTCATCATTTCTAGCCAGTTTTAAATATAATTGGAGGAAAAAGCGAACTTTTATCGGTATGCTGTTTGCGGTTTAGGTTAATAATTTTAAATTATAAATATCTAAATCTGATTTTAATTTAATATTTTATGACCGGAGTCAAAAGGTCGTTCCTATAATAATAGTAATTAAGAAATTAATATCTAATAGTGTGAAACATGTCTGGACTTGTATTGCCTTAGCCCTAAAGGAAGAGAGATCATTCAATCCGAGCCCTTTTTTTAGTAATTTTACTCGATTAGATTCTTATGAAAGAATCGCTCACCCGAACAATTAAATAATAAAAAAAATGAAAACTTATTTACGCTATAGACTGCTTTATAAATAATTAGAAATAAACTAATTTATAAAATAAATTGTTCATTTACAAGTATGCCTATATTATAACATTGCCTTAAAATACCAATAAAAGGATTCAGAAAATGTTTTCTCCATTTTTGAACAAAAGGAGTTAAGGGGGTTCGTGACTGTTTATCATTTTTATAAGAAAATTCTCAAATTTTTACAATCAAATCATTGATGTATTAAATATTTATTCCAGAAATTTGAAGTTGATCGTCTGTCTCATTACCGAGAAATAAATTATTGAAAATTGTCCTTTTAATATGGAGGTAAATGGACCGAACTTTTAAAAGGGCTATAAGTTCTATACAAATTATACCATTTTCAACAAATTTATAGAGATCACTAATTCTACTTTTATGAATCGAATGATACATTTTTCAATAGATTTGACAGTCTAGTTAATTAGTTATTCATAAATGAAAAAACAAAAAGTTATTTGCAGCCAACAGAATATAACAAAAGCACTAGTGTCGAATTCAAACTCTATTTCTTGAAATCGTTTTTATATTAAATAAATGTTTTTATAATGAGAAAAAATTTATCTCAATATTATTTTTATTAATATTATCATAACAAAGATTTTTATTCGAAATTAATCTCATTAATACCAATTTTTTTATTTAAAAATTTAGTAGGCAGACGCTGTCACTCTGCAAAAATAAAAAAGATTTTTTCGAAGATCGACCAGATAGATAAGCTGTCCCGAACCTCCTTAAAGCTAGAAAGCACAGATTCTAATCAGTTCTACGCATTGGAAATACAAATATCTATTTTAGCACAAGGACAAACTTTCTATTACATTTTGTTCCCAAGTTATCGTGGGTATCTGAATTCAAAAAGACAGAAAATATCATAGTTGAAAATAATTTTTCCTCACCTTTCAGACATTTTTGAGTACAATGTGCAAAATAAAAAAAATTAAAAATTCTCTCGTAGATTCAATACTAGGCTCCCCCCAGTAGGCTTTACCGAGTAAATTAATTAATTCTTAAAAGTTTTTTTCTGAGAGTAGCATTAGCATAATTTTTATAAATTGAAGGAGACAATAAAAGATTGTGTCTTTTGCTGGAATTATTAATTTTTAATTTATTTATAAGTTAAAAATTTATAATTCCAGCAGAAGACACACTATTTTATTGTCTCTTTCAATTAATTAATTCTTATTTTAAATCAGTTAAAAAACATGTGATGTGGCCATCTCATGATTTCATATACGCCCCCCCCCCCCCCCTCCCTCCTCGGCCATTTTAGGAAGTAGATTTTTATACTGATAGTTCTCTAAGGCTCTAAATCAGTGGTGTCCAGCCTTTTGGCTTACACGGGCTACATTTAAAGAAAATAAGCTGACGTGTTCTGATGTGGCCATCCACTTGACTTTACCATACAACCTGACCCTTAAATTATTTAAAATCATGTAGGGGGTTTAGTTTTTGCATTTTTATACTTCTGGGGTCCCACTGATAATATATACAAAATTTGGTTGAGTTTTGTAAAAGGCCAAGATTTTCATTTTTTGACCCTACACCCCCCCCCCCCCCATTTTGGGCGGTTACTTTTTGCATTTTTAGACTTCTGGGGGTCCACTGATTATATATACAAAATTTGGTTGAGTTTGCTCAAACGGCCTAGATTTTTAATTTTTGACACCTCCTCCACCCCCCTTAATTTTGGGTCGATATGCACCAAAATCTACTCAGCTCTTAATCTCAATGGACCAAAACTAGGTGTGAAATTTGCTTTTGATATTCAAACTAGTTTTTGAGCTAGCTCGTCCTCAAAAACCTAGACAACTAACCAGACTAACTAACAGACATTTTGACAACACAATTATTATCTCGAAAAATATAATTTTTCGATGTTTACTTATTAGAGCTTTTTTGTAGTGCGAAATGCCATGGTTTCGCTCAATTTTTTTAATCAAAATAGTTTCAGCCGATTTTGAGATATTTCAAAAAAAAGAAGGAAAAAACACTTTTTTCATGCACGATTACAATACTTGACCAAACCCTGTATGGTAAAGTAAAACAAAATTGACTCTGGCCGCGGATAAATACTAATTCTATTGATATTTGTTAATAATCAAAAAAATTAAAAAGATCGTTAATAATATAGAATAATGATATCTACCAAGCCAAAGAAGCCAAAATGTCATAGCAATAATAATCTTTGAGTATAGTATATTATTTATATTTTATTTATTATTTAAATTAATTAGTTGGACAGCTCTGGCAGAATTTATGGAGAGTTTTTGAAAAACTTAACACTCTTTGTCCATTTTATAATAAAAGGGGAATGATATTTAACAATTATTTAGCAACAGTCTGGCTTTGTAATAATTTTATCCCTTTATTTATTTTCCATTGTAAATATAATATGTAGATATGATGTGTTTATTTATTTTTGAAATCATTAGACAATCCAAAAGATATAAAAAAATTTATTTAAATGTTTACCTTGTCTCTGTAGATGAAGGTTTCAACAATTCTCCCCAACGCAGTAGTCAACAAAAATGAACAAAACGCGACAAAGAAAAAACAAATATTAAATAAACACTTGCCCCGCTGGCTGCTCGACTCGAAATGAAATGAAATAAAGTAAAAAACAAAGCAAAGGGAAAAGAATCCCGTTACTTGATTAGATATCAGAAAGGAAAATAATTCCAAATAAAATAAAAACGTACCTATGCAAGACATGCCCAATTGATTTGAGATTGTTTTTTTAAAAACTAGCCTGGGCGTCAAGTGATTTTCACTTAACTTTTCCTAATTAAATAAAAATCAACATTTTAGAGGAATAAACTTTAATAATTAAAATAACAAATAATCATCTGATTATAATAAATTCCATTACAAATTTGCAAAATCAAATATAGTTCTACAGGTGTTATGACCATCCATTACTGGTTAAAAATCTAAACTACCCAACCACACAATCACTAACAGACATTTTGACAAAATAATTAATATGTTTAAAAATATAAATGTTTACTATACTATACGTGGTTTTATTGTAAACCGAAACACGATAAATTCGCTCAATTTTTTTTTTAGCCGTTTGTGAGTTATTTTGAAAATAGGAAGAAATTGAAAAAAAAAATCAGAGGTGTCCAACCTTGGCTTACAGGGGCTTACATTTGAAGAAAAATAATTATCCTCAGAATAAGACAAAGAAGCATAAATGGCATAGCATAATAATCTTTGATTTCTAATTTTTGTTTTAAATCTTAATGATGAAACATTAAGACGTTTTAATTAGTGAAATTATAAATGTTTTAGAAATTTTAAATATGAGATGAAGATTGGTAGGTATAAGAAATTTATTATTATTTTTACCTCATAGTGAGTTTCTAATTTTACTTTTCATAAATTTTATTCTTTAAAATAGCTTCTCGTATATATGTAAATACATGCTTACTTACTTACAAAAACTGATATCATGAAATATTGTGAAGTAAGTAATATTTGTTTTTGACTAGATAATTATTATAAAATTTTAATAAAGAGATATATTATTAAATTTTGCTTTCAGATCGCTATCAAATTATTCAATCAGAAAGTTTGCAGGTAAAACATTTATGTCTAATGAAAATGGAGTCGAAAATAGACCAAAATGGTGAAATCTTGAAATCTGGTTCCAGGTTCACAATTTAAAATTAGCCCTTTTATTTTTCGAAAACTTTTCAGTAGATTTTCAGATTTTGTATTTTAGAGAAAAAAAATTATCTGGACTAATTGTATGAGATAAGTTTTCCAGTATCATCATCATCATTGAGTATACAGTCCTAAGACTGGTTTGATGCAACAATCCGTCTCCACTCGACTCTGTCCCCCGCCAGCTGTTTAACCTCTCTAAATGTCTGGCATCCCATATCCCCAATTATTTGGTTGAAATATTCTAATCTGGTTCTTCCCCTTCCCCTTTTCTTTCCCACCTCCCCCTCCAAGATATCCCTAAGCAGTCCCCCATGTCTCAGTGTGTGCCCCATCATCTGACCTCTTCTCTTCTTCAGACTCTTCCACAAGGTTCTTCTTTCTCCGATTCTTCCAAGAACTTCTTCATTTGTAATTTTATCCATCCATTTGATATTCATCATTCTTCTATAGCACCACATTTTGAAAGCCTCCAATCTCTTTCTCTCCGCTTTTCCAATTGTCCAGGTTTCACACCCGTACATGGCTATGCTCCATACATATGTCTTCAATAGCAACTTCCTGTTTGTTAAGCTGATTGAGGAGGAGCATAGTAGTTTTTGTTTTGAATTAAACCCCATTTTTGCTTGGGCAATTCTTGATTTAATTTCGTTTTTGCTCCTCCCATCCCATGTTATTTTACTTCCTAGGTAGCGGAATTCCTTAACTCCTTCTAGGTTTTCTTGGTTAATTTTGATGCATTCCTGTCTCGTTTGTTCTTTTTTTGTACATACATAAGTCCAGTTTTTTTCCAGTAAGTACATATAAATCTCAATGTTTTAAGGAAGTTTATGATTTTATGTTGGGCAGCATTCGTCGCAGTACAGGGCCGATTGCGGCCCGCACTTTTTATAGTCCTGCTCTAAATGCTAAGTGTGAAAATTTTTATCTAAATCGGACTAAGGGTTTAAATTTTTAAACACTCCCCTTCTATTCGTCACTGTAGAACAATTTAGAGGTTGTACCTTCTTGGTGCAACTTCTTCTTGTATCAGTATCTTTATAAAAAAAAAAACGAAACGCCATAAATTTGCACTTTTTCTTTTTTATCAAAATAATTCTAACCGTTTTTGAGATATATTTCAAAAATACTAAGCAAAAAAAAACAAAAACATTTCATGCACTACAATACTTCACCATACCCCGTAAGTTAAAATACAAATCTTAAATAGTATTGTTTTGAATTGATATTTTTTTTAGTCTTTCGTTAAAAAAATGATATTTAATCGGATTATACCTTTAATTCTGATTGTTAGCTTGAATGCTTCGAAATCACATTCCCCTACTCACAATAGCTTCCTTATCGAAATTCCATTAGCACAGAGCAATGAATGGGTTGAACCAATTAAGCTCTATAGCACGATTAAAGGCATCCAAGCCTTAAATCGTTATAGAGGCAAGTTAAAATTAACCATTAATTTGAAAGAAATTAAAAAATTCCTACATCTTATTAACTTAAGAATTTATAATTATACTTTTAAATCAAAGAAGACTTTTTAGCAATTAAAATACTATAAGAGAAAGGGAATTGAACAAATATTAAATAATATTTAGGGAATAAAAGAGTCTGTCCTCTGCTTGATGAATATGAACATAAAATTTAATCTATTTATAAATACAACTATAATATAATTATAAAAAATACAAATCTTTTAAAAAAACAATCTAAGAAACGTTTATAAATCCAGACTTTTCGGGAGAATTTTTCCCTTTATCAATGGGAATTTCAAATTTCAAATTACATGTTTACTTGAAGATTTATATGGTAATTGCAATTGATTCAATTCATTCTGTTTTTTTACTTTCTCATTTATATTTAAAAAATATACTGTGTAAAAGTATTGCTATCAGCTTCCAGAGTCTTGATACTGCCAAAAATATAAGAAATATCGAAATATTGTTTAACTAATTCTAATATTGGTAAACTTCCGCAATTATTTCATATTTCATTTGGCCTCTAATGTTACTAGATTGAAAATTTGTTGAAAACTCAAACATGGTTTCTAATGTACTTGCTCAAGTTCGTTTAAAATTACGGTTTGTTTTTATTTTTGCTGTTGTTTGTATATAAGGATAACATGATAGAAAATCTAAAATATCTCGTTGTATACTGAGTAGAATAACGTTGTTATTATTTTGATTATCTTTAAATTAAACGAAGGTATAATGGATAATAATTATCCTAACTTTAATTTTACAATAAATTAAAAAAATCATTCTGGAAGGGATGTTGTCGGTTTGCTGTTGTCGAATTTACCTTAGATTATTTTGAATTTTAAACAAAGTTAAATTATTATCAGTGAAAAGCTTAAAGATATAATGGAACAAATATTAAAAAATAAAATTTAATTATTTTTATTTATCTTCGATTTAAATTATTTTTGTTATTAATTATTCAATAATAAATGATATTGAGTTTGGCGAATCCATCTGTGGAATTATTTTAACCCAATCAAATGATTTCAATTTATAATGGTTGATGAAAATTTATTTTGAGTTATCGAGTATTTTAAAGGTAAATAAATAAAAAATGAGTTATAAATATAAGTAAATTTTAGCGACGTTTGTCGATTTACTTTTACAATTAAAAGTTCAGTGAGATATCAGCTAAAATACATGATAAATTGGATGAACAATGACGACTATATATTTTAAACCATTTCTAGCAGTTGGACAGATAGCCCTGGGCTGTTACGACTTGCTGATTGAGTGACACGAGAGTTGTTCAACTTTTTATCGTTTAATATATGCAGAATTCCAACTTTTAATTATGCGACTGACTAAGGGTTTCGGGGAAAGAATTTCGAGTTGTATAGTTCTGTTACAGGTCAAATTTGCAAGGCCAGTTGGGACATGAAACAAACGGACATGTACTGGGAAAAAGAACGTAATAAACCAATTACTCAACCCACTAGCTTAAGAATACCTAGAACCATATACTGTATGAAAACTTAAGTTTAACACATCCATAGACAAAAATATGGGGCTTTCAAAATTTAATTAGCTTTAATACAAACAAGTTCACACATAATGTGTCTAATTTCTAGGTTCGAAAATGAAAATTTCTCTGACATCCTCTTTGATTCAAATATCCTGAAGATGTGTGACACGCTGTCCATATTGGGCGGCTCAATCGCATCTGAGATGTCTTGGAATGAACACATTTCCTCTGTAGCAAAATCAATTCTTAGTCCTAAAAACTTTCACTACCACTCCAGTCACTTTGAATACTCTTTATAAAAATAAAATAAAAAAAGCAATGGTTTTAGGTGGGCAGGAATCAGTACCTACACTAAATGGACACTATACTAATAGGTATCTATATTATAAAACAACCAGCTTTGAATCCCGCCTTCGGCGGTCATCTGGCTGTCCTTAGCCCCGTTTACTCCGCAGTGAGTTTTAAAATAATAATTTAAAAAATAAAATAAAATAATACATAGATATTATTCAACCAATTAATTGTAAAATGAAATAAAGTTTACATTGAATCTGAAGCTTCGACTCCGTAGATTACTTCCCCACTATCGATTGATCATCTTGAGATTGCGATAATCTTTTTAGTCCTTGTTTTAATAAGAGGGAAAAATTAATTTAATAAAAAACACCTCTTTTCTCAATTTTATCACCTCTATAAAATAATAATTTAAATTTTCTAATTTTAATAAATTTATTTGTTATCAACTATTAGTGTGTTTTAAAATTAAAAAAATCACGTCCTCGCCTTCGCAAAGGCGATTAAAATAAGTACACATATAAAAAGCTTATCGAATCTTCTCTTTTTAAATTTCATAATTAAATCATCCAATATTGGAAAGAAGATAGATATTATGTTAAGATAGTATTCTATTTAAAATAGTAAAATTAAAAATAATAAAAGAAGAACTTTAGTAGCAAAATAAAGTATACTTAAAATTTTTAAATTGCGTATTTGATGCTTTGGTAGTCGAGTTGTTGTTTGTCGGAAGAAAAGTTTCAGTTGAAATCAACATTGTGTTTAATATGTTTATTAACAAGGATATTATTATATTGGAATAATTTTATGAGAACACCCAGAGCCATAGGCGAGCTAGGCCTAGGGCGCCAGATATTTAGGGACGCCAAATTTCAGATTATTTTTAACAATTCATTTTTATTTTTTGACAAAATAAATAATAAATGAAAAATGTAATCAATAAAATTTTTTTGTATTAATTTTTTGAGAGAATTATATGAAGAAAATTTTATCATAAAAATGTGTATTGAAATAACGCGCTAATTACAGCGCTGTTGTTGTAAAAGCCTTTTGTAAGAAAAACAGCAGCACTTGGGAATCCCCGCTTCTGCAAATAAGACTCATAGATGCACTGAAGAATGTCCACAAAAACACTAGTCAAAAGTTTTGCATTATATAAATTATAAATAAAAATGCAATTGGATGTTGATGAAAGCAGTTCACGTTGGTTGTAAAAAAATAAGACTATAGAGGTTTTATTATTTTACATTTATTTGTTAAACCGACGTTTCGGAGATTTATTCTCTCCTTCTTCAGGGTCTATATAATTGAGGGGAAGACGAACATTAATTAGTATTGGGATTTTCACATGTCATTCATAATATAAAACAAAATAATATACACAAAACAAAAATAATAATCATAAATCTACTCACAACAAAAAGTCAATGAAAGTAGTTCAAATCATAATTACTTTCTGTCTCCTTTGACAATGCCAAAAAAACATTATAAAAATTTTTCATCTCGAATAGAAATAAAGTAAAAAGCAATTGATGATCAATATGTTAATGAGATATATATAAATGAATGAATGTATAACATGTCCCCACCAATCATTGGATGCGCAGAAATTGGGATGGCATAATTAATAATTTAAAACTCATGTGACGAATTTAATTAAAAAAAAAAAAAAAAAAAAATTGAATAATATGTAAATATATTAATGACGTTTCGAACTATGTTTTTTAAAAGGAAAAAAAAAAAGAACTTTGTATATAATTTTGCTAAATTTTGGGACTGATAATGACCATATTTATGAATGTGTAAATAATTGTAATATAAATAAAAAAAAACCAACAACTATACCGATATGCGCAACGATATTCTGCGCATCCAATGATTGGTGGGGACATATTATACATTCATTCATTTATATATATCTCATTAACATATTGATCATCAATTGCTTTTTACTTTATTTCTATTCGAGATGAAAAATTTTTATAAAGTTTTTTTGGCATTGTCAAAGGAGACAGAAAGTAATTATGATTTGAACTACTTTCATTGACTTTTTGTTGTGAGTAGATTTATGATTATTATTTTTGTTTTGTGTATATTATTTTGTTTTATATTATGAATGACATGTGAAAATCCCAATACTAATTAATGTTCGTCTTCCCCTCAATTATATAGACCCTGAAGAAGGAGAGAATAAATCTCCGATACGTCGGTTTAACAAATAAATGTAAAATAATAAAACCTCTATAGTCTTATTTTTTTACAACCACCGTGGACTGCTTTCATCAACATCCAATTGCATATTTATACCAGTCCGTCTCCTAAAGAAAAACTCTATCAAATAAATAAAAATGTTGAACAAAGAAGCAAAACAAATATTGCAGGTTTGAAGTTAAGGAAAATAATTTTATAATGTCAATAAGTAGAAATGTATTATTCAATCGAATTATGACTTATTTTTATGTTTAGCATGGCACAAAAACATTCTGGTGTATTCTATCGTAAACGAAAACAAGCTCTCAAAGAGTCAGGACCCAGACTGGTCATCTCAATACTTCCCCATTATATTCTATAAAATATAAATGTGAAAGTAAAATAAATTTAGGTACTCCAAATAAAAACTCGTCTAGAGCGCAAGTTGTCCTGATACTGCCGGCACTGAGAACACCCATATATACAAATAGCTCATAAATCAAGTAGAAACAATTAATGAATATATTTATCTTCAAAGTGTTTTGATTTCATTCTAATTACAAAATTTAACAAAATCAGAATATTTTGAAAGAAAAATGTATTTTTAAATCTCCTTGATTTCTCCTCTTAACTAAACAATTTCTTTGGAAATAATAAACAATCGTTATGCATTCAAGTTATCCTGAGGTTAAGCGCTTAAAACAAAGGATAAACTATATGCATGGCCCCCTGAAACAGTAGAAATTGAATTTTTAATTCTGCAATATCTACCCTCTTATGCTAACCCATTCATTCTCCCACCAAAACTAATAATGATGATGTTTGCTTGCCGAGAAACAAGGGTGAAAAATAAAAGAAAAACTGTGCGTTCAACATAATTCCGAGATGATTTGAAGCGATGTCGTTTTATGATGTTTGGATTTCGGCCTGTGTTATTTTCATTGCTCAAACGTTGCAAAGAAAAATAAAGTTGGAAACGAAAGGGCAGCGATAATATAATTAAATTTAGAATATGATTGGTTAATTTATAGACCTTTTATTTGTTTATCCACAAATAGATGAAAGAAAATAAGTTGTTGTTAATGGAATTTTATTTGTTGTTAGTTTAAGATAAATTAGAGGAATAAGTAAACTGTTTAAAGTTAAGAACCTACACCAGAGGTTCTCAAACTGTGCGCCGCGGTCTCTTCACAGGTGCTGATAATTAATTGAAGCAAGGCATTTCGTCTAACTAGACAAAAAACAAAGTGAGAAGCTAAAATTTTATTTATTATTCAGTTTGATCTCTTCCTTACGATTAGACATACATAAAGCAAAAAAAAATTAACTTTGACCTCTCTGAAATTTTAAATATATGGTATATAAAGGATCCCCTGTGGTCTGAATTTTTGATTTTCATAGAAAAATAAACTATTAATTTTCAAGATATGTTTATCGATTCTAATACAAGAGTATTTAGAGAGACGAAATACGTTATTTTTTTTATATACTGTATGTACTTTTACTTAGTTACATGTTTTTGTTTTATTTATGTTTTTGTAATTTTATTCATCTTTTTGTTCATATTTATTTTTTCTATTCATCTTTTTCATTTTTGTTTTTATTTATTTGACATAGATATGTATAAAATCTTAACACTACTGTAAATAGAGAGGGAGAGAGAGAAAATGTAAATATTACCACCAAGTTTATAGACCTGATTTGTAAACTTCCTATCTATTGTAATAGGAGCCCCCCCCCCCTGAGCGGCCAAATAAATAATATATAATAGGGCCCCATGGAAAAATTTTAATTGAAAACTACACTGCATCCAATTTTTTTGAAGATTCGTGCAACATTAAACTCTATTTCCGTTTATTATTTTTTTCAAGCCTTAGACTCTATTACATGGAGACAGTTGTTTAGTATAGTACAGTAATTTAGCCAAATGTTTCTGCTGTTTACATAAAGAAATTAATTTAATAGAATTTGCGTTATGAACAACGATCTACATGCAAATCGAGACTGAAAGCAGGAGGGGAACAGCTAGAAAATAGAATATTCTATTATTCAACTCGAATCATCACCGGAGACATTTAAGTACACTCGACTAAATTCAGTGTGTTTCATACTCGCCCACCCGGCTAAATTACTTGCTACTTACATAAAAGATCACTAACAAAGGACAAAATCAATCATTATATGGAGAGTCTATAAATGGCTTGAGATAGAATGTTGAAGCTTGGTACAAAAATAAACTAATAAATTTCATCTTATTAGCTACAACCCTTCAAATCAGTGTTTTCCAAATTTTATTAATCCCCGGTCCCCTTACTTTCATAAAAAATTGTCTCATTTCCTTTCTATTTTTATAGTAGTCCAATTTCGTAAATAATTTCTCTAAAGAGAAATCAATAAGGTCGTCCTCTACTTGATGCAAACAAAGCAAATACATATATATAAATTTACTACAATTCCCATCTGTCTGATTCTTTGGGGAATCGAAACAGATGAATTTTGTTCAGATATTCAATAATAAATTTTATTTAGAATGTTTATATGGCTAACATAGATGAAAGCGAAAGTTAAAACTTTTATCCGGTCACTGCCCTATTTTGGTGCAATTGGGACCAAACTCGTTTTGATAGTGAACCAAGAGTTGAAAAAAGTTACAGGACCCAGCCGGGTATAATATATTTTGTTCAACTCTTGGTTCACTATCAAAACGAGTCTGGTCCCAATTGCACCAAAATAGGGCAGTGACCGGATAAAAGATTTAACTTTCACTTTCATCTAATGTTAACATATATATATATATATATATATATATATATATATTAAATATAAATTTGTGTATATAATATATATACATCAGTGGCGTGCGGTCCATGGATGCTGTGGATGCGGTGCATCCCTAAAATTTCAAACATTTAAAGTATTTTCATAAATATCGACGTCAAAATTTTAGAAGGATTTTTAAATTTTTAAATTATTAACAGTTATTTTAAACATTTTTTGTTTTGAAAAATATATTGGTTCTCGAAATAAAATAAAATTGTTGCTTGTTTCAAGGGGCAATTAGAATGAATGATTTTTCCGAAAAGGCTGCCGATAGGTTTCAATTCCCTGTCTGGTAGATATATCTTCCAGTTCAAGCATGCCAAACACAAGTCCAGACGAATTTTGGTCGAATAAAAATTGTTCTCGCTGAGGAACTATTAAAATAGAAATAATACAAAAAAGAAATAAATAAAGATGATTCGAGAATGTTTAGACTAATCCATTTCTACGAACTTTCAATATTTAAGATCGGAAATAACTAAGAGCGCTATAGACTATAGACAAGTCATAGCTTTCTTATAGAAATAGAATTAGAAGAAATTTAAGATTTTCTTATAGGACAGGCTGATAAAATGTGGAAGATGGTCGGTTTCGATCTCAGGGAGTGTCGAGTTTGAGTCACAAGATTTGATTTCTGACTCCTACCCACACTCCCACAAAGCATCCGAAAATATATTTTTTAAAAATCTAATGTTAAATTTGAAAAATAACAAAAATGATGATTCGATGATATATGCAAAAAAAAAGTGAAAATTAAAATGAAATTTCAAAAAAATGAAGGGTACTTTTTTTGACAGCATCCCCTAGTTGAAAAATCAGCAACCGCCACTATATGTATATAATTTATTTGCTTGAGACCATAGTTTCGAAGATTTGATTTCATTATCGGTGCCTTTTTTTTAATAGAAATTTTATTTCTCATGGAATCAATTACCTGATTTCCAGTGGTACAACCAGAATTTTGTTCTGGGGGGAAGGGGGGTCTAATACACATACATACATATATATAAACATTTTCGTAAAATGCCAAAAATAATGTTTTGATAATTTCAAAGGTAATTTTTCATATTTACTTTTACTTTAATTTTTTTTCCTTCTCCTGGGGGTGCTTCAGCCCCCTTAGCCCCCCCCCCTCCCCTCCTCCTCCCACGCCTCCGTTGCACCACTGCCAGATTGGATATAGAAAATTCATTTATGTTGTAATAACAACCTAGCTATATAAACGATATATTTGCAACAAGGAGAGGTCAACCTCATTTATTTCTCTTTATTAATCAAATGCTGTAAGTGCGTGCATTCGCATATGAAAAATTAATATTTCGGCATAATCGTGGGAATCGGTTTCCAGAGAGTCAGCTTAAAATAGATATTGTATTATATTTCGCGTTTCACTCATTTCTAAACATAATATGGAAACAAATTTGAGTTCATTGAAAACTCATATCGCCCAGTGTGGTGAGTTTACCTTAATAATATATTCGATAAGTTCAACAATTGGATAAATTGCGGTAAAATGACGTGTAGGTCATGTAATTTAAAGCAATGAAAGAACAAAATTGATGAAATTTCTTTCCAAAAAAATGTCTTCCAAAATCGGGTTGGGTATTAATACTTAAGAACGATCGAAGAATTATCGGATAGAAATGTCTTAATAAAATTTAGGTAACGCGGTGCTGGTTTATAGTGAAACATTGTTAAAATTAAATTAGACTAAACTAATTTAATTTTAGAAATGTCTTAGTTATATTAATTATTGTTTTTATTCAATAAATAGTTATAATGAATTATATATGAATTAAACAAAATTTCAGCCTTCAATATTTGCTAAATCTTAGTAAATTAGCATTTTCCCCTATTATTTAATATGTGTAAGTGCATATGAACTATTTCAATATATGTTACTAACGAGAAGAAGTACGTCGGCCAAAGTCCCTCCCCCATAGCATCTGAGATGGCATTATTCTATATCTTTTTTTTTCAATTGGATAACATAACTTAAAGCATTTATGATTATAAATTTATGATCGTATAAATTATGAAATCGTGATATTGTGTCAAGAAAAATAAAAATAATCATCAATAAAATTAAATAAATAAATATAGCCCTCTATACCCCCAAAAGTTTCATTATTACTCGAACTTTGTATGTGTTTAAAGCACATATGGAAAAATTAGAAAATAAGTTAAAATTGTGTCGTTTATTAACGACATTTCAGATTCTAATTCTGAGGTTGTTTCCTTGTGAAGATAAATATAGTTTCAATTGAAATTAAAGAATTTTTCAAATTATGTGTGATGTTTAATTAAATAATTTTTCACTATAAACGCATACTGCATTCCCTAAGTGCATAGCTATATAATTTCAGTCACCTTAACTCAGATCTATTAAAATCGATGTTCCAAATAAACTATAAAATTTTTATCGGTTTACTTATTTCATCACCTGAGAGTTAGATTAATATTTTAACCATTGGATTAATATTAAACTTTAGAACTTTTTAATGTTTTAAATGAAAGATTTCTTCAAGTATCCTAATTCTAATAGAAGAATAAAAACAAAATATTAAACGTTCTTTTTTTTTAATTACGATAAAAATACAAATAATGCGTTTTTGTCAGACTTTATTAAAAAAATGCTAGTAATTAAAATGAAATATTAAGTTAATGTTTATATTATTTTAATGCTAGGCAAATTTCTATTTAAAAAAATTTATCTCTTAAGGAACAGGCTTTTTTGAAAAGTTATTGGAGACATGGAATGAATGCTTATTTGGTTGCCTAACGCAAAGGGGCCACGTTTTAATTTAAATTTTTTTTATGTTTGGAAATAAATAAAAACGGTTATGATATTAAAATAAAATCTAATAATAAATTATACAGGGTAGGGCAAAAGAATATTACCACTCAAATGAACAAAACAGCCATGTTAAGTAATTTTATTTTGCTCGCACTGCAGACTACCTACAGACTATCTAACTCGAGCCATTTCGGCTTTTTCGTCAATCACTGACTGACTCATCAAAATTCTAGAGTAGGTACTTCCGCTGATCCTAGAATACTGGAATTGGCATAGTGGTAGAGTTTGAGGTACAATTAAAGGGAAAAATCGAAACTTTCCCTTCTTCAGGACCTAAACAGGGCCGTATTTCTAAATAGGCTAAATAGGCTGCAGTCTAGAGCGGCAGATTGACAAATTATTCAAAAGCTAAAATGAAGTATTTCAGACATTAATAATATTCTCCGTACGAATTTAAGAATACATGTTACTTAAAAATATGTTTTAGTCCTTCTACATAGCCTACTTTCTAAAACTATAACATAATACAAATTCACATCATATTTTTCAACAAATAAACCAGTAATTATCTACATTTTGTGTAATTTCATTTCACCGTGTAGGACAACTTAATTCAAATTTAACACAGTTCTTCAATTACGCAAAAAATAGTCATTAGCATTAAAATATAAAAATATGTTTAAAATAATGATCACTTTTCTCCAAGAACAAATTAATTAATGAAGTTGGAAATCCATTTCATTTTTTAACCGACTTCAAAAAAGGAGGAGGTTCTCTATTCGATTGAATTTTTTTTTTTTTTTTTGTGCCTATGTTACCTCATATCTCCGCCAATTTGTCAACCGATTTTGAAAATTTTTTTGCATTGGGTCCAGTCTAGCTTCCGATTGGTCCCATTTTTTTCGATTTTTTTCATAGGTATTAGACCTTTTTTATTAGGTTTGTTTAAGTTTACGTTTAGACCTAACCTCTTTGTTTATGAACCGATTTCAATGGTTCTTTTTTTATCCGAAAGGGGTGTCTTGGGGATGGTGTCATATTAATTTGGTCAAGTTCTGATGATATAATCACTATTAATAACATCACTAAAGAAAAATAAATTTTAAGAAAAAAAATAAAAACCGACTTCAAAAAATTAAGTGCAACAAATATAAAAATACACTAAAAGGTATAAAATAATTTATTATCTTATTTAGTTACAACTAAACGACGAAATATTAACACGAAATTACTTTTTTGAAGTTGGTGCCAAACATATACGCATGAATCGCACTCGACGGATCTTACTTAGTACGTTTGGCGGGTACGCTCGCTTATAGGTATAGTTTGTTTGGCACCGACTTTAAAAGAAAGTAATTTCGTGTTAATATTTCGTCGTTTAGTTGTAACTAAATAAGATAATAATTATTTTATACCTTTTAGTGTATTTTTATATTTGTTGCACTTAATTTTTTGAAGTCGGTTTTTATTTTTTTCTTAAAAATTTTTATTAACGAATCTTAAAAGAAGTAAGTAAAAAAACAAATGATTACTAATTTGATTATATAATTTATTATATAAACCATTAAAATTGTAGTTTTATCTAAACTAAATGAACTTTATATTTAAAAAAAATGAAAACACCAAGAAACTCTATCCTTTTTAACCGACTTCAAAAAAGGAGGAGGTTACCTATTCGACTGATTTTTTTTGTGCCTATGTTACCTCATATCTCCGCCCATTGTGAACCGATTTTGAAAAAAAATTTGCATTGGGTTCAGTCTACCTTCCGATTGGTCCCATTTTTTTTCATAGGTATTAGACCTTTTTTGTTAGGTTTGTTTAGGCCTAACATCTTTGTTTATGAACCGATTTCGATGATTCTTTTTTTATTCGAAAGGGGGTATCTTAGGGATGGTGTCATATTAATTTGGTCAAGTTCTGATGATATGATCACTATTAATAACATCACTAAAAAGAGAAAAATAAAAATAATTTTTAAGAAAAAAATAAAACCGACTTCAAAAAATTAAATGCAACAAATAAAATTAATACACTAAAAGGTATAAAATAATTATTATCTTATTTAGTTACAACTAAACGAAGAAATATTAACATGAAATTACTTTTTGATGTCGGTACCAAACAAACTATACCTACAAGCGAGCATACCTTCCAAACGTAGTAAGTAAGATCCGCCGAGTGCGATTCATAAAAGGTATATGTTTGGCACAGACTTCAAAAAGTAATTTCATGTTAATATTTCGTCGTTTAGTTGTAACTAAATAAGATAATAATTATTTTATACCTTTTAGTGTATTTTATTTGTTGCATTTAATTTTTTGAAGTCGGTTTTATTTTTTTTCTTAAAAATTATTTTTTTTTGTATAAAACAAATGTATTAAGCAAATATGAACTAAAGAGGGGGCGGCAAATGTACTTTAGCCTATAGGCGGCATACTCTTAAATCCGGCCCTGGACATAAAATGAAATTTGACATATTGGTAGAACTTGGTACATTAATAAAGGAGAAAATTGAAAAACCTTCTTAAGGGCATAAATACGCAACTAGCTTACAAAAAGAAATGAAATCCCAACAAAAACACATGTTTAAAAAAAGAGCCAATTTCGATTAATAAAAAAGTAGTGAGATCTAATGTGCTGTGAAGTTCAACATCATCAACTTATTAAACGAGTCGAGAATATAGTAACTTAAATTAAAACACATGTTTTTCATTTTACATATCCATCTATATTTATTGATTTCACATTTAGTCGAAAAAATTTTCCTAAAACTTATTGACTTTTACGTGATATGGTAATATAATTCGTGACATCCATAACAATGTGTAAAAACAAAGGCTTAGGAAAATGATCATTTGTGCGAAGTTTCGTATTATGAACCCTATACTACTATTATGAAAATGACTTACTATGTGAAATTGATAATGACCCAAAAGTGAGGGTAAATGGGGGGTTAAAATATTTTTCAAACAAAAATAGAAGAAAGCTGATATTTCTAATAAAATAGTCTCCATTCTAGACCAAATTCAATCAAATTTTGTATACATAATCAGTGGGCACCCAGAAGACTATTTCAGGATATAAAGGTGTAGTTTTGTATTTTTACACTATTGTATAATCATGATTACACTATTTTTCTGTTATGTGATTAAAAGCCGAACTATAAAAAAGGACCGATGTTTTCTTACATCGAATTCTGAAAGATTTATTTTCAAAGTTGTTTGTTACCTAAGCTTTTAACCATCATTGATTTAGAATTTTCAAATTTTCGATATTTTCTATAGATATAGATTACACAGCATTGTCTATAATTATCTAAAAGTTCAGTCTACACTAGATTGTTGAGAATTTTTTATTTTCAATAATTTTAACAAAACAAAAAAAAACGAATTCAATATTTTTAAAATTGTACAATGGAATAAAATAATGAATGATAAAAATAGATATTTTAATGATAAAATAATTAATTAAATAATCAACATTTATTCAAGATGGGTAGTTATATAATTTTTAATAAACAACAAAAAGTTTATAGAATAATTGAAATGAATGAATAAATATGTTAATTGGATTATATTTTTCCCTCTTTGTTTTCCATCCTTTGAATTATAGACATTCCTTTTGTTGAATATATTTTATTAATATAATATATCTACTCTAGTAAAAGTTTGTAGATCTAGATGAATTGCTTGAATGGGTATATTCATATTTAATTAAAATGCAATTCATTAAATGGGAAAATAATAATAACATGTGTAGTTTCATATAATAATAAATATTAGCTAGTGTACGAACAAGGTGCTTGTATTTTCTTCCAGTCGAATTAATTTAATACTTCTGTTTGACTTGTGTAAACTCACGTTCTAATTTTCTACCTTGCTTATTTGCTAGAGGCATTATTGCATTTGGGGAACATATATTGCTTTTAAAGATGTGAACTGGGAATATTAAAATAAAACAATGGTTTTCTTTTAGGTTGTTATCAATGATTTATTTACACCTATTTTCATCCATAACTGTATCAGGAAAATGCTGATTCCGATACATGTTACGGCCAAACGTCCGAAAATTAGCTATTATATAGAAGAAAACTTATTTTGTCTTAAAGCTTTAAGCATAATATTAAAGTTCAATTTGCCGAGAGAGGTAGATTGGAGACAGTGACGTAACTATAAGGTCACCTGAGCCCCCGCCAACACTTTAGTGCAACTCCCTACTCCCAAACTCAATATTTAAATTTTTGGCTTTGCGCATTGCGCCCCGTCCCAACGCAGGGGCCACTTTTACGCCACTCCCCTGAAACCATTACTTTTTAAAGAAAAAATACTAACTTTAGAATAAAACTATTATAAGTATAAGCTTTTTGTTAAGGGAGAATGATGTCAGTTATTTGTGAACTCCTGAAGATGGGCTCGTACCCCGAAATATATATAGAGTCATGCTGTTTTTTACGCCACTCCCCTGAAACCATTATTTTTGTGAAACCTACTTAGAATTTTATATTTTTAAATTTTTAAAATTTTTTTTAAATTTTCTTTACTTTATTTTAATATATGAGCTGTAAGGAGAATTTCGTATTAATTTTTTAACTCAGATATATTTTTAGTGATTAGGTATAATTTAAAAGATAACAAGTTTTGTAGTTTGGAGTGTTAAAAGCTTCAAAAACGTTTGGCCTTTAATACATGGCCCGTTTTGAGAAGAGTAAATAAAAAACAAAAATGGATAAAAAATAAATCATTTAAAACCGTTGGTCACTATTTGAATATTACATTTTACTAAAAATAAGTATTTTGTAATTTTTTGAAAATAAATATACTTTTAAACATTTGTTTTTAATTCAAGTGAACCGCAAAATTTTAAATAATTTTTATTTAATAGTCTGATAGTTAATTCTACATACCGATAACTATTTGATGAAAATAAAGTAAAAATGAAATGAGCACTCGACAGGAAAGGAACCTGTGATCTGTCCTTCTTATCGAATCCCGTCGAGTGTTCATTTCATTTTTACTTTATTTTCAAAAATAATTAAATAGTTCTCAATATACATATGTAGAATGAATTAACTATCAAACTATTAAATAATAATTATTTAAAATATCGCGGTTCACTTGAATTAAGTATTTTATACGTTTTTCAAAATTTCATATTACATTGGGATTAATTCATTATTTTTCAATATATAGGTACGCCCGTAAATCTTGAAGAATAAAGTGTCTCTGAAAGAGTGGAATTACTGACACCTGCTCCCCAGACAACACCGTGGACGCCCCTTGCCGAAACCCCTATATTTTAATTATTTTGCTCTGCGCGCTGCAACCCTTGGTGTGGCAGGGGCTGTGAGGGCATTATTTAGGCCACTGATTCAACTTAATCTTCTACTGAACGCAAGTGTCCCCATTAAGTGTAGAATTCTCATACAAATAAAATAATATAAATGTCTAATGTCAATATATACAGGGGGGGGGGGTTAAGACGCTGAGTGCGTCATTAAAATTTTTAGTGTGGGGGAGGGTTGAAAATTGTTGCATTTTAGCATTATATGCTAAAAATAAAAGCGGTCAAGTTTATAACTTACCATAAACAAAAGGAATTAAAAAGCTCTTCTAATTCATTAGAAGTGAATAAAATGGAGGGAGGTACTTTTAATGAAACTGGAGGGGAGGTTACTTTCATGAAACTG
Organism: Forficula auricularia; assembly: GCA_024734495.1. Taxonomy (NCBI): domain Eukaryota; kingdom Metazoa; phylum Arthropoda; class Insecta; order Dermaptera; family Forficulidae; genus Forficula; species Forficula auricularia. Next base: position 6,957,853 of record JALMQS010000353.1, read on the forward strand.
GGGCGGTGAGTCATGGAGCTAGGGGGGGGGGTTAGTTTTTGCATTTTTATACTTCTGGGGGTCCACTGATTATGTATATAAAATTTAGTTGAATTTGCTCAAATGGCCTAGATTTTTAATTTTTTAATCCCCCCCCCCCTCCACCCCCTTAATCTCGGGTCGATATGCACCAAAATCTAATCAGCTAGCTCTTAATCTCAATGGACCAAAACTACGTGTGAAATTTGGTTTCGATTTTCAAACTAGTTTTTGAGCTAGCTCGTCCACAAAAATTTGTTAACGCCCAGACTAACTAGCTAACTAACAGACAACCAGACAACCAGACAAACTAACTAAGAGACATTTTGACAAAACAATTATTATCTCAAAAAATATAATTTTTTCGATGTTGACTTATTAGAGCTTTTTTGTAGAGCGAAATGCCATGGTTTCGCTCAATTTTTTTAATTAAAATAGTTTCAGCCGTTTTTGAGACATTTCGAAAAAAGAAGGAAAAAACCACTTTTTTCATGCACAATTACAACACTTGACCATACCTTGTATGGTAAAGTAAAAATCTTAGAAAGTTCGTTCTGGTGTCAATTCCAAAGTTATTTAACTGATTTTAATAGCAAATTAAAAGATTTATTCACCAATGGGGTGCTCGATTTTATTTTGTTGGGGAGGTGATTCAAATTTGTATTTTTTCAATTTCACTATACACTAGTGCATAGGTATATAAGAAATTATAGGAAACCTATAAAACATTTTAATGTTAAGATTTTTTTTTAATTTATATGTATTTACATACATATATATTACACTATGATACATCATTACAATTAAGTTCTGATGTCTACGTAACATTTTTCAGATTTCACTAATATGTTTCCTTAAATTAATTTTAAATAATGTTAGACTTATTGAATTTTTTACATCAGAGTTCACTAGATCATGATTCACTAGATTATGATTTTGTAATTTAAAAATGGGATAAAGCTAATATTTGATATTCTTTAATTAATTATATTATTCTCGCACTTAGCATGCTGGAGTCCACTGAGCTTGACTATCATTATTTAGTTTTGTGTTCTATATCCTTAAAGTAATTTCCTAAAGTGACAATGTCTCAGATAAAGTTAACCACTTTACCTCTTTAAAATAAATTAAAACAGTGACTGTAGAGTTGTTGCAATTGTACTATAGATGAGAAAATAAAGGTCTCTCCCTTTATTTTATTCCAATTGGGTCCAAAGTAACATGACTCCCTCGCACTGTTTGTCAGATATTTTGTTGTTGTTGTTATTTTAGCTTTAATTCTCTATGGAATGTTTTACCTTTTCATTAAAGACAAACTAAAACCTGTGTAAGCCTTCCTCTATATTTCCTCGAAATTTCCCTAGGCTATGAATTTAAAAATGGTGGACCTAGTATACCAAGGGTTCCTTACCTAATATACACTTTAATTAATTAAGATAAACATATTGTTATTTTATAATACAGGGTGGAGCATAAAGATCTACCACATTTTGAAGAGGTATAAAAAAATGAAAAAATTTAACTAGAAAAAAATTGAATATATGTTATTTTTGAAAAGAACATAAAATATTTTTTTTTAATGTGTTTTAAATATTACCACACAAAAACACCGGGGGGGGGGGGAGTCAAAATTGAAAATTCTAGCCCTTTTGACCAAACTCAATCAAATTTTGTATACACATTCTTTGGACCCGCAGAAGGCTAGAAATGCAAAAACTAACCAAATTTTGTATACATAGCTTGGTCGAAAGGGCTAGAATTTTCATTTTTGACCCCCCCCCCCCCTTCGGGTGGTTAGTTTTTGCATTTCTAGCCTTCTGGGGGTCCACAGAATATCTATACAAATTTTGGTTGAGTTTGGTCGAAAGGGCTAGAATTTGCATTTTTGACCCCCCCCCTTTCGTCTATCAAGTCTAAAACACATTTGAAAAAATAATTATTTTATGTTGTTTTCAAAAATAAATTCAGTTTTTTTTCTAGTTACATTTTTTCATTTTTTATACCTCTTTAAAATGTGGTAGATCTTTATGCCTCACCCTGTATAAGCTAAATGTAACATTGTTTATTTAAGTGAACCTTGATTATTGTGCATTTTTTTAATCTCTTATACCTTAGACAAAATTCAATTTAATTATTATTATTATTATTTAATAATTAAAAAATTCATTGTATTAGATGAAGGAATGGTTATCAGCCAAAGTTGGATGCGCTGGGTTCAATAAAACCCCCTGAATAAAACATTTCGGTCTAAATTTATTTGGCCATCTTCAGTTAATTGGGCTACAAAATTTATAAATAGATGTTAACATTAATATATTTTATTCTTATTATTATAATATTACAATTTGACCAAGTTGGTTGTTTAAACTTACAGTTATACATACGTACTATCCGGTACACATATGTGATTTAACATAGCCTTGTTGAAGCTACAATTCTTATTTTTATCAAGGCTAGTTTCAATCACATATGTGTACCGCATTGTGTGTATAACTGTAACTTTAAACAACCAACTTTGTCAAGTTGTAATATTATAATAATAAGAATAAAATATTTATTTTTAACCCTTTATTGGTTCAAATTATATTTTACATACAATTAATTAATTAATATCATTATTATTATTATTGCATTTATAATTACACTATGTACAAGTTATAAAGCAACCAGGCCCCGAGGGACATAGGCCTCTCCTAGAATAAAATATAATAATGTTCAATTAACTGAAGATGGCCAAATAAATTCAGGCCGAAACGTTTTATTCAGGGTGTTTTAATGAACCCAGCGCATCCAACTTTGGATGATACCTCCTCCTTCATCTTATACAGTTCCAACTCAGTCACGAACTTTAACAACATAAAAAAATATTGTTTATAATAAATATTCTTATAAAACAGATACAAAAATCTCCTAGAAGTGTCAACTTTCGGCCTATGCATACCCTAATTTTGAAGGGAATTAAATTTACAAAAAAAAATAATAAACAAGCCATCCAGCCGGACTCGTATACCGAAGGTTCCGTGCTTTATATCTTCCAAAATACTTGAGATATCAAATGTGTTCTAATTTGTCATTGAAAAGGAGAGAATGAGTGAATTCGAGGAATATTTTATTATTTTAGGTTATGCCAATTCTGAATTCTAGCAGGTACTAAAATGGCCGCATTTTAGCGTCCTCTCATAGCCATTTTAAAGTAAACTCTCATGATCAAAAAATATTTTTATTTTCAAACACACACATATTTCGACATTTCACAAAATAATAATTAAAATTTTAATACGATTTCTGAATTCAGGAGAAATAAATATATACTTGTAAATTTCTGTATCTCATTTAGTTTATGAGTTACAATAGTTTGACAGACGGATGGACTGATAGATAATAATAGGGTCCCGATTTACTTATGAAAGGGGTCCTAAAAAAACAGCCTATTCTATTTATCCTTGATAAAAAAATTTTTAATTTTTTGAAAAATTCGACCTCTCCAATAATTACAATTTGATCAAAATTTTAATACGAATTATGATTTAAGAAAAAATTACTACAAATAACATAAATTTCTTATATAATTTTACTATAAAATTGGTAAGTGCGGGGCTCAAAACCTTTTAGAAATATTACATACCAGTAATGTAATCTTACAACATATTTTTTATTAATATTTATCTAATTAATACTAAAAAAGTAAAGTTACAATTTATTTTTGTATTTTTGCAAAGAGTTAATGTGATTTTACCAATATAAATAGTATTTTTTACTTTATTTTTTTACTAATCGCAATCTTGTAATATTCCTATCTGTTTGTATTGTGTATAAAAATTTACAATTTTTTACTTTATTTTAACAGTGAGAGTGTTAGGCACCGGCTTTACTTTACTAAACTATTATTTTTAAAATTTATAATTAATACAAATAAATTATTAATAATAATATGTAGCAAAAATAGTGAAATAAAAGTTATTTTTAACCAACTTCAAAAAAGGAGGAGGTTCTCTATTCGATTGAATTTTTTTTTTTTTTTTTTTTTTGTGCCTATGTTACCTCATATCAACCAATTGTCAACCGATTTTGAAAATTTTTTTTGCATTGGGTCCAGTCTAGCTTCCGATTGGTCCCATTTTTTTTTCGATTTTTTTTCATAGTATTAGATTCTTTTTATTAGGTTTGTTTAGGTTTGTTTAGACCTAACTTACTTGTTTATGAACCGATTTCGATGGTTCTTTTTTATCCGAAAGGGGAATTAATGTAGGGATGGTGTCGTATTAATTTGGTCAAGTTCTGATGATATAATCACTATTAATAACATCACTAAAAAAGAAAAATAAAAATTTTTAAGAAAAAATAAAAACCAGCTTCAAAAAATTAAATTGCAACAAATATAAAAATACACTAAAAGGTATAAAATAATTATTATCTTATTTAGTTACAACTAAACGACGAAATATTAACACGAAATTACTTTTTGAAGTTGGTGCCAAACATATACCTTTTTTATAAATCGCACTCGACGGATCTTACTTAGTACGTTTGGCGGGTACGCTCGCTTATAGGTATATGGATTTGTTTGGCACCGACTTTAAAAGTAATTTCGTGTTAATATTTCGTGTTTAGTTTGGCAACTAAATGTTTAGTTGTAACTAAATAAGATAATAATTATTTTATACCTTTTAGTGTATTTTTATATTTGTTGCACTTAATTTTTTGAAGTCGGTTTTTATTTTTTTCTTAAAAATTTTTCTATAATCCAAAATATTTATCTTTAACAGTTCTAAACAATTAATTATTTAGCTAGTTTCGATTGAACTGCCAACAATTTAATTTAAATGAAATATTTTTAGAATATAGCAACTAAATGAAAAAAAAAACACTTGGCAAGAAGCCTCCATAGATAACGACTTTGAACTCAATTTAATTTCCGGCGACACTTTATATGTAGAGGAGTTTAGTGTCATTTTGTTATTAATAATAATAGGTTGGAGTTGGAGATGTTTCACAGTAAAATTTTGTTATTAGTTTTAAATTGATAATGTCCATTTGATATGGCGCTCTTCACAACCAAATCACGATATAACTTTATGATAGAAGGAATTTATAATCAAGTTTGACCAAAAAATATGTTCAGTATAAATAGATAGATGCTATTAAAGTTCCGTAAAATACAATTTAATGATTGTCAATCGAAACATTAAATGTCCGTTACGATATATTTTACAAAACTTAGTGAAAAGCAAAATATCGTTTTATAGATACGCTCAACCAAATGAGCTCGCAGGGCACCCTGAAACTTCAATCAAAAACTTTTTGCTTAATCGTGTTTGAAAAGGCTTAAAAGATGAAAAAAATCTAAAATTTCGCTGAGAGCATGCCAAGTTAGGGGAAAGTTTTTTATATAACACTAGCTAAATTGTACTGAATATTTGCAAATCGCAAAAGAAGATAATAGAAGCTGGGATTTATCTTGTATTTCTATGAATATTTATTTTAATTTTTTTAATTAAATTGATGAGAGAAGGAGTGATAAAATGAAAAATTCTATTTGCTACATTTTTTATTTCCATAACCAGGACAAGACCATAGCATAGACAAATAAGACAAATGTCGGTCCGGTTTTTTTAAGGGCCGGTCAAACTGACTATTTTGAAAAGATTTGTAAATAAGATAGTAAGTTTTCTGTTGGATAACTGTATATAATAAACAAAAATATACCATATTTTTATATGGTTATTGTGAATTCTAAAATCTAATGAAAATGTGTTGGAGGGGGACCGGTAAGAAGAACATGCCTAGGTCTTCAAAGTGGGTTAATCCGGCCCTGACCATAACCCATCAAATAGAATCGGTGATTGCCTGAGTACAGAAATGTTTTTTATGTTAATTACTATATGCTGATGCCAATGGGAAATTCTAACCCCAAACAAGTACAAGCACTGTTAAAGGGGCCAAGAAGGAGATAATTAATTACAAGCTTCTTTCGATGAGTAAAGATCATTCAAAACGTTCATTTTTAGGGGAATGAAAATGGTATTCCAATAAAATGGTTTTTATTATGTTTGTAGTTTTCTTAATCCTTTGGCTGCCTTTCCGTCTGCCACATTGAAATCTACCCTTCCATCTCCAAAAGAAAATACTTTTAATTTATTAGGTAAAGAAATAGGCCTAAAAACCCTGTTAGCACACTTGTTCTAGATTCTAGAAGATGTTTTCTAGACACTATGGGATATTTTAGACATCTTAAAGACAATAAGAGCTTAATTAGACATCTTCTAGAGCGAGTGTGCTATCTGGGAAGGGACGAATTTTAATTACATGAGAATCTATGACTATTTTTGATTTTAAGTCTACATTGATTTTAAATAGCCAGTGATATCCGATTAATACTAAAGGAATTAACATATTAATATTTCAAATGACTATGGATAAAATATAGCAACAATCATTCGTTGCAGTTTATTTATTAAAGGTTAAAGCTATTTATATTTCATTTTTCTTGTTTATTTTCATTTTTTTTTAGTTTAAAAATTTTATCATTTTAATTTTTTAAACCCCTTCTCTTGATTTTTAGTTCAATTTCAACCAAAATCTAATCTGTTCTTAATCTCAATGCTCCAAAACTACATTGCGATATTCACAGTTGTTTTTGAGCTAGAGCGTACACAAAATTTGGTAAAGTACTAACAGACATTTTAGGAAAATAATTAATATCTCTTGAAGTTTCCAATATTTCTTAAAATATAATTTTTTTGATGTTCACTCATTTGGGCTTTTTTATAGACCAAAAACGCCAAGGTTTTTTTTACCTTGTATGCTAAAGTAAAAACTATTGATTAATTAAGAACTTGAATATTAGGTAATTACTAATTAAACTTAAATAGGGAATATGAAAGTATTTTCTCTTAAAACAATTTTAGTGAATTATGGCAAATAATATTATTTTTTTTTAATTTTTAACGATAATAAAAGTATGAATTCAAAAGAAATTATCTCTCCTTCAAGAACATGAAAATATTTATGTAAGTATATTAACTTTTATATATAGGTATATATAAACTTTAACTTTTATAAAGTTGAAAAATCAAAAGAAAATCATTCATCTTTGGCCACGCAAATGGAATAGAAGCCACACGTGACACACAAAATAGCATAGTAAGAATATATATCTATATATAAACACATACTATAGAACCAGAAAATAAATAAGGAGATGTTTTTTATCTGATTTTCTCACATTTGACCCTTCTCTTTGATATTTTTATATATAACTCTACACCTACTTTTTATTTTATTTTTTCTTCTAATTTCACAAGAGAGTAAAAGAAAGGTAAAAGGTATCAATCAAATATATTTTATATTTTAACAAGATAAAAAGAAAATAATATTTTATATATATATATATTCAAAGCAGAAGATAGAAGTACTAAAAACATGCTTAATTGAATTTTTCTATTAATTTCACAAACACTTTATATTTATATATATTAATTTTTTCTATTAGATTCAGGACTTAATGAGATCCCGATACTTACGGTCCTAGAATTGATTAATTGAGATTTAATATGATTAGATAAGTTCTATTACCATTTGCCGAGAAGTTGAGTCCTAATAATTGAAATAATGAACGGAGCCATGTTATGTTTTATGTTATCATTTGCTTTGGACTAAGCACACAACCAGTTAAATTTTCCTTGAGCAGCCAGCGTTCTGAATTAGGATCTTTGTTTTAAGCTAAAAATTATCACTAGTCTGAATTTCTTACTGACTTCCCAGATGTTGAGCACTTTTTATCGGAATGAGACACTAATTCTGCGTGATCAGTGAAGAGGAGTTCTTTGATCTGAAATTCTCTAAGCTCAGCGAAGAGAAATTATTTAAACTGGAATCCTCCACTTAATCGACCTGACATCAAAAGCCTCACATTCCCTTGTCACATATTGTAATGCTAGACTAGATGTGTCTATCCCCATTGTTGCCTAATATTTCTTGGACGGCCCTTTAGGTTTTCTTAAATGAAGATGGTCTTGTTTAAATAACTTTAGTTTGCTCTTTAAGCAATATATATTTTTTTTTAATTTAATTTAAATTTTCACTTTTTAGTTATTGCAAGGACTTTAATCTATTTAAAGGTAATTATTTCGCTGCCACTGATAATGTCGCGGTCGGCAGTCGACAGCGGGTAGTCACACTGAAATTGCATTGAGACCTCAATGGGACCCGGGGGAAAAAATAGTAAATATATATTTTAAAATTCGATTTCAGCAAAATTGGATTAAAGTCTAGAGTTCTAGAAATTTTTGAATCGATATTTTAAGTCTCATTTTGGTTCTTTAATAAATTCTTCTTCTTCTTCTTCTTCAAGTGCCATACTCGATTACGATCGTCGGCGATTACTATGGAGAGTATCCTCTCCATTGTAATTTTTCTGGGGAAATCTTTTAATGGTATGGTTTCCCATTGCCTTCCTCCTAAAGGAATCAGATTATAGCCGGTCAAATATTTGCATCGAGTCGGGCTTGAACCCGCGCTAGCTTGATTAGAAGGCATGCACTTTAACCACGCGGTCAACCTGACTCCACTCTATTAAATAGGTTCCAAAAATTTTAATTTTTTACTTTACTATTCAGGGTATGGTCAAGCATTGTAATCGTGGATGAAAAAAAGTGTTTTTTTGCTTCGTTTTTTCGAAATATTTTAAAAACAGCTGAAACTATTTTGATAAAATAAATTGAAAGAAACCATGGCGTTTTGGTGATTTACAAAAAAGCCCTAATGAGTAAACACCAAAAAAATTATCTTTTAGGAGATATTAATTATTTTGTCAAAATGTATGTTAGTTAGCACGTAAGTTACCAAATATTGTGTACGCTCTAGCTCAAAAACTAGTGTGAATATCAAAACGAAATTTCACATGTAGTTTTGTGCATTGAGATCAAGAGCTGATTAGATTTTGGTTGAAATCGAACGAATACACGGAGGGAGGAGGGGGGGTATAAATTAAAATTATAAGATTTTCAAATTAAAAAAAAAGGGAAGAAATATGTAATATTAATATACTATAAAATGAACCTTAAATAAAAAAGAGAGTTATTTTTTTTTATTTATTATGTATGTATGTAGCATTTTTAGCCTTATTAATTTTAAGTGAAAGAAACATATAGATATAAATTATTAATTAGCTTATTGAATATTTTCGAAATTGTGTTTATGGTGATAAAGCCCCCCCCCCCCCCCCCCCCCCCCCCCCCCCCCCCCCCGATTCATTAATAAATACATTTATGATTAATTTTACAATAAACTTGAAATTAATGTATACAATTTTTAATTAGATACTTTCGCCTTAAAGTTATGCAACCAACAAGTCTCGGAGACGTATCATTTATATACCCTATAGGCAATCCTTTAGAGTAGAGCATCGCTTAACATACGGCTAGTTAACGGTTTAAAGAGAATAAAAGTATTTTTTTAATAGTTATATGAAAATCTACCATTAAAATGAGAATGAATTTTTAAATCCCAACCTGGTAACAAACTAATTGCAATTCATTTGTCAATTATTTATCAAAAGATTTTTGAATGGATATCATGATAGTGTTAACTTTTATTTATTTATTTTTTTATTTTCCATAAAATTTAAAGATTTCGTTTATAAATAAGACCCGAATCCACTCTGCCTGAGAAAATCTTAGAGATCAATTAAGTGATAGCAAGTCACAAAAATTTAAATAAGAAACTTCCATCCATATAAGAAACATTCACTCACCTTTGTAAATAAACTCTTATAAACTCGAAATTTTGGGGGCCTTGAGTTGGGTAAATTTTAATTTCTTTGAAATCCCCCTCCTTCGCCAATTTCGGGCTACCGTATATCCCTACAAATTCTTTCAATTTATGACTTGCTTCCAATCGTTCAGCTTTCTTCGTTTTCTGATCTTTTTTTAATTTTTTGATTCCTTGATTTGTCTAGTTACTTTTTTTTATCAATAGTTCGAAGGATCCTAAAGAGTAATTTAATAAAATTTGGTCCATATTGTTCATAACATACAGAAAAAAACGCTTGAAAATGATTTTTTTTTTCTCATTTCAAACATTATTTATAGGGACAAATTATAAAAAAAAATAGATCTGTGTCGTAGGACACCGGATAGGAACGAAGTTCCTTATTATAAAAATATTAATTTTAAGTTCTATTCTAGGTATAAAGAAAAATAATTATTCGGGTATACATTTTTTATTATGATTTTTTTATCGATAAAAAGCAAAGAAACTACTTTATAAAATTATCTTAACACCTTTATTTTATTTACAATGATTTATAAAAATATATAATATATAATAATAATAATATACAAAAAGAAACATGTATTTATATGAATAATAATAATTAAGCCTAATTATGTTCTATCATAGAAACTATAGCTTTATGGTAACTAATAAATATTGTTATTTTAAACAAAATTTAATTATACTCAATAATCTTATAAATAGAACAAAATTTTAAAATATTTATTTCTAAATTTTCTATTATAATTATTAAATAACTTACAAATGTGAAACGTTCCCTTCCTCCTGTATCAAAATAGTATTAAGCCGAGAACATTTCAATTTATGACGGTATTCTTTTTTACGTAAAGATTCTTTCTTTTTAAATATTTTATCAATATTTTCATTATCTTTTCTATGCTTCCGAAGAATTTGTTGACGCTGTGCATTATTTAATCTCCGTATATTTTCAGTACTAAAATTAATTACAGTTATTAATGGTAATAATAAATTTATTAAAAATGTATATAATTTTCATACCATACCTTGGATCTTTTGTATTTTTTTCTTTTATTCTTTGTCGATACTCTTGTTGATATTGCCTACTTGTTTTTTTTTTTTTTTTTATTTTTCTCCGATACTGAAATTGATTATAAAATCATTAATTTCTCGTCTGATGTCTACTAACTTTACAGTCGTATTTAAAATTACACTGCAAAATATTATAATATATATAATATATATAAATTATATACCGTACCTTGTTTTTTTTTTTTTTTCCCCGCTCCCGATACCTTTTTTGGTACTCGGCTTTTTTTTCGTATTTCTTTCCTTCAAAGAAAATAAAATAAAAAAATGTTAAAATTAAATCCATGAGTGCTAATCGAGGGAGGGGATGGAGAGGTGGGTACTGAACAAACTTGTTTGGAAATATTTTTGAATTTGAGAAAAAACAGTATATGAATTTATACAATGTTTTACTCAGTATATTATATAAATATCTAACTAATAGATACTCTAATAATAAATAAATAAATAATCTTAGATATTTTAATAATAATTCATCAAATCCTCGTTGGAAATCAAATTCCAAGGAATTTTTTCTTCTTCTTTAATTTTTATTTCCTTAAATAGAATAAATAAATAATAAAATTCAATTAATTAAATAAATAAATAAATTATAGGAATTAGTTATGAAATCAATTAGGGATTCACGGGGATTTTACACATACACCCACGATTAATATATAACGCTTACCTTTAGTAGATTTTTTTTTAATTGATTATTTTCTTCTATTAGCTGGAAATATAATACATAAATTAGTAGAATTATTGCAATAGATTTGAACTTTTTCATTTATTTATTAATTAAGTAAGCACACCTTTGTTATTTGTTGCTGAATAACGAAATGTTCTGAATGTTCTGTCTCTGAATTCGATGCCATTTTATTGAATTCTATTATTCTGTCTATTAAATTAATAAAATTTTTAAAGAGGATTATTTCGATAAATAGAAGCAGAGGGGTAGAGGAGGGTAATGAAATACTAACCTGTTGAATCGAAGGATGTTCGAGAAATGGAATTCACTGAAAGCTTCGCCGAGAGTAAAATTCTCAGGGATTCCCGACCACAGCACAAGCCAGAGGGGGCCTCCAGAGCGGCGACCTGAGTGGATGCGCGCGCATGAGCATTGACACGCTTTTTTTTAACGTTACGGACGTTTTTCACCGGCTAGGGTACCCCTCCGAGGCGTCCCATAAGGAACTTCGTTCCAAAACTTCGTTCCAAAAAAAAAACGAAAACTTTTGACTAATATGTTAACTATAAGTAGGTACAAAGAAATTGACTAGTACAATAGTAGATACTAGACAATTACTTGGTATTAAAATTAAAATTAAAAGTGAATTCTATTGTTTAAATTAAATATTCACGTATATTTATTTTCTATTTAAATAAAAAAATAATTGATTATTTCTTTCCTCAGTTTATATTATGTATAAAGACTAAAGAGTATCGTTTTAGTCCAAATGTGGCTCTTTCTAGAATTATTTCTATTCCACCAAACTTGTCTGGATTTGTCTTGCTCATCCATGAAGACTCTAAGAATATAACAGATAAGAGGATAGAACGAGTTCCTTAGGAGTACATAGCGATATAGAGGAGTATTCAAGAAGGATTGTCTTCTAAATCCGAACTGTAATGTATAATTTGTATTAGATAGGTACTACATACATGTCAGCGTTGTATTCAAATGGCTGTCCTTCGAAACAAGTCTCTTAAACGCTTCAACAATTTCCGGTCAAAAATTTCAATCTTCAACTTGAAAATTTCGGGCTCAAATGATTCAAAATTTAAACACAGACCCAATCCAAATAGTTTAAATAGAAATTGTTGAGGTTTTGAATTTTGAAAACTCAAATGGCACTGGAATGACGGTTCTTGAAATGAATATAAAAGTTCTTTTTTAATGAAAAATCACAAGATAGTCTTTTATTAATCCAAGCTGTTAATAATTTTTATTAAATGTTTAAATTTAGAATCACTTTTTTAATGATGAAGATTAATCTTTGAGTAAAAATTTTACGTGTGTTGATAATTAAAAGCCAGGACTAAATTTATTTGGCATAATGCAACAAATAGTTTTTTAATTGGTTTCGCATCGAAGGTCAGGCATCCCCCGGGTTGCTTTTTAGACCTGGGTTCAATTCCCAAAGGGGGGGATACAACCTTTATGACTTCCCTACTAGCAGAATGTTTCAAACTATATAGTAACTATTTAGTCCCTATATAGATTCTCGAAATCTGTATAGACACTATATAGTTGCTATATAGTTTGAAACATTGTGCTACTACGGTTGTAACAAAAATTATCCATAACAATTTTGATTCAATAGAATATAAGATAATTTTTCAAAGGTCTAAATAACTATATTTTATTTTATTTTTTATAATCTTCTCCGATTATTTTACATTCATACATATTATTTTCTCTTGATTATGATTAATGCCTATAAAGAAAAAACAAATGGTAACGCTAGAAGCCATCAAATGAACAAATTGCTGCTAAGTCTAAAAACAATGACAAATGACTCTCTAAGATAAACTTTGAGAATATGATTGTGAGGGAAAAACCTTTGAGATAGAATGGTTATCTGAAGGAAAGTATTATTAAAACTTTAATATGGGATCATTAATTTAAAGTGAGATTTAGCTAATCATACTTATTCAAAAACAATATATATTTTTTTGAATAAACATAGGCTGTTATTTACATCATCAAGGATAAATCAATATTATTTGTGGGTTTAATTCCAAAAATAACAGTAGAAAAAATTAGATGTCCAAAAAGAAGTAGAAGAAATGAATTTAGATTGTTATCAACTGTCTGCTATTAAAAAAATTGTCAGCAATTTTGAGTCTTGTATTATAGCCCAGGCAAATTAGACTGAAAAATGCCGCGGTGGCCAATAAATATGCACAAGCTGGAAATAATTTTCATCGACTTTACTCATTCCATATTAGAGTTATGTGAGTTTGAGACTGTTTCTGGCAGATAATAAATTATTGAGGGCCTAAAAACCACGAAAATTTTGGACTTTTTTCAGATTTTTGCTTATAATTCGAAAACCATGCGTCCTGCAGAAAATTTCACTCTTACCAAAATGAAAGAGCATAACGTACTTAAAAGTTAAAATTGGTTGATCCGTTTATTTATTTATTTATTTATTTAAAACAATGCTCTGAGGTGGCTACCTCGTAGAGCAGATAGTTTAGCTACAATCGATCGTCAAAGATAGGCAATTTTTACCAACTTGGCGGAAAAGTGAATTATGCTTATTAGATGGTTACAAGAAACCACTCTTCGAATTTTTGCGATGCTGACCCCCATAATAGTTGTCAATTGGCTAAAAAACTCTGAAAGAAGGAAGGATTCAATTCAGAGGAGAGCTATTCAACTAAAAGAAAATCCAGGCTTAATTAGCTTCATCGAATCCCTTGCCCAGTGTTTCTCAATCTGGGTTCTGCGGAACCCCAGGGTTCCACAAAAAGAGGTCAATAAAAGAAAAAATAGTAAAACAAAAATAGTAGTTAGTAGTATCACCCTTCAAAAAATTTGTCATGTAAAAAATACTAAATTTAGACTCCTATAACTTATTACCTTATAGTCCAATAAGACCATTGATATGTGGCGACATGCCAGCTCACGCACCCCCCTCAGATACTTAAGAATGCGATGAACATCGCTATTATTGTCTCAGTGATACTATTTTTGTTGAACTAAAGTTCCTTAGCTTTCTTATAATACAACAAGTACGTTACATTAGTAACAAAATGAAAACATCATTTAAATTGTTTTGTTATTATTTAATGACGTTTGAAATAATATTGCTTTTCAAATAGATGGGAATGTTATTTATTACTATACAGTGAATATGTAAAAAACCTGTCCGACCCGAAAGAGGCATATTGGTATCCCAATGACATTACGAAAAAATTTAATAATAATATTATTCATGAAAATAAAAACGTTAAGTATTGTAATTTAAAATGCACGTTTTTTATACCTAATTTCCCCCAAAATCTAGCTCATTTTTAAAATGTGGCAATACCCTCATCGGCGGCGGTATGTTATATTTGGAAGCTATAAAAATAGCATGATGTTGATAATTTGACGAAAAATCAAATCTCTCATATTTTAGTGCTAGGGGGTTTCTCAGAATATTTAGAAAATTATATTTAAAAAAAAAATTATGGAAAAAAATTCTAGATTGATTAATGTTATCA
Organism: Forficula auricularia; assembly: GCA_024734495.1. Lineage (NCBI taxonomy): Eukaryota > Metazoa > Arthropoda > Insecta > Dermaptera > Forficulidae > Forficula > Forficula auricularia. Next base: position 6,972,910 of record JALMQS010000353.1, read on the forward strand.
AGAAGTTTGAATCATCTACAAAACTAAATGTTTAAGTGGCGTTAAAACAATTAAATGATATTGGTCTTCAAATAATAAATGATTTTATTTCTGGGATTACTAATTTTAAATTATTGGAAACGGTAATAAAATGAAATGCAATTCATATAAGAAATCGTAGAGAATTGGATAAATTAAAACTCAGAGCTTTTAATATATGTAAGATAAATGTATGATAATTGTAAGCCATAAATGTGCTGAAAGAAAGATTAATGAATATATGATGTTTTGTCTTTTAGTAAAACTGTTTTTGACTAGGAGTGATGAAACGAGCCACTGAGGAAGTCAAAATAAATTGACGAAACGTCTGGCTTATTTAAAAAAAAGCTCTGAGATTTAATTTATCTATTTACCTACGATTCCTTATATGAATTTCAATATGAATGCGAATGATATAACATTATTAAATGCAATTATTTGGAGTGTGTGACTTTTACTATTAGTATCCACTTTAATACAATTTAATATGTGACCCCGATCGATTAAATTTTTTCCAGCAGTAAAATTTCTACTAGTACGTGTACTAGACGCAAATTTGCATATTTCTTGTATTAATTATATAATTTTTTTAATTATATAATATCTTAAAATAATCATGTGTATCGCTGTATCAGTTTAGTTAAAGTATCCTATAATTATTAGTTCATTTTTCCACCATTAGTCGGCAAAAAATTAAACCACCCCCTACCAAGGTTATTTCATTCTTTCTTCCTTTCTTTGATAAATAATCTAATAAGATTGGACCTTTATTGATAATAAAATATTTTTTAAATATTCCCGAAATTGAATTTTATTAATAATAAGATTTTTTTTTAATCAGATGAAATTTAAAACTATAATATTTAAATATTTGAAATGAAACAGAATGATTTTAATTTAATATTTTATTTATAGAAATTATTCGCATATTCACTTGCATTAAATTATCAAATTATTCAACATGATAAGCAGTTTAACGGATTTTTTATATTGCCTGAAATGTAATGAATTGAGTTAAATATAATGAGTTATCATAATATACATAAAATTAATAAACTCAACTTTTAATAGGTAAATGTTTTTCCTTGATATAAAATCATTTATAGTAATAGAATATGGAATTACTCGAACTAATTTAAAATAATAAATTTATTTATCATACAATTTATATTATTTATCCAAATTGAAAAAATAATCAAATAATTTGAATAATATTTTACTAAGCAGAAACTTTATTTCTTTTTTTTTTTTTATTTATTGTCAGATCAGATATGTGTAAAGATTATAAAAAATCTCAATGTTACAAGCTGATTTGCGCGCACTTGTTATGCTTGTAGTTATATTCGGCTTGTTGTTGTTTTGTTGTTAACGGGAATTGAAAGCTTAATGGAAAAGTCTCCCCCTCCAATTCCAAAATGTGACAGGGAAGGGGTTCACTAATTAGAAACAGCCCTGGCTCTTAATTTGATTGGTCGCCTGAACTGGCACAAGGAACTGCCAAAAGGGTTTGGTGTTTTGAAGAACGTTAAATCGAATTTGCAAAATAAGAAAACGGGATGATAGACTGACAGATTTCCAAAAATAATAATAATTAACAAACTAAATAGGGAAAAAAATCATTTTTGATCTGGAGAAATCTTTGAGATTTCTCTAGCGAAATCTGCTGATGTACAATATATTTACCGCTTGAGTGTAAATATCAAGACATCGTAAATCAGCATAAATATATGTAAAGGCAGGTTGATATAAACGTCTCTTAATTAGAACTTTAAAGAGCAAATCTGTGTTATCAAGTATATCAAGGATAAAACTCCAAATACTTACAACTTATATGTTCGACTCCTTTCAATTTTCATATCAATCAAACAATAGTAGCTAGAAAAAAATGTATTATAATTAACCGTAGAACGCATCTGCTGGGCCTGATAGGCCCGGTCACACCTTTTCTTTTCAATAATTTAATCAGAAAAGGGGTCCCGTAAATTCCAAGTTTTTAATATTTCTTCATTAATACATAATAAAAGTATTTTTAAAGGATTTTTTATCTTGGAATCATTTTACAAACTCAAAGTCTCAAGACAGGCCTCTCAGTCCCGTGGGTTTTCTGTGTATTAAAACAGTAAATCGAATAAAAAAAAATATTGATATATTATTTATTTGTATAAATTCTGATATAAATTAATAAAAAAATGAATATAATAAGATTGGAGTAATTTTTGGAGACGGACTGATAAGTGAATTAAGTGGATATTGATGAGGCAGTCCAAAAAAAGAAGAAGATAATTTACACTATCTTTTTATTCATAAAACCGACGTTTCGGAGGCTATTCCCTCCTTCTTCAGGGTTTTGAAAAGTCAGTGAAGGAAATCCAATGCGGCATTCCCCTCTGTCTCCTCTTTCACTGCCACTGAAAGAGGAGACAGAGGGGAATGCCGCATTGGATTTCCTTCACTGACTTTTCAAAACCCTGAAGAAGGAGGGAATAGCCTCCGAAACGTCGGTTTTATGAATAAAAAGATAGTGTAAATTATCTTCTTCTTTTTTTGGACTGCCTCATCAATATCCACTTAATGAATATAATTATTGAAAAATGTATTATAAACCAATAAACCTATAGTAGGCCTGACAGGCCCGGCTCTTAATTTTGTGTATATATATATATTTTTTTTAGAGTCAAATATATTAAAAATAACATAAAAACAGTAAAAAAGTATTGATTTATTATATATTTTTATAAATCTTGAGATAAATTAAAAAAAAAACTTAATATAATTATTGAAAAATGTGTTATAAACCAATTAAACATATAGTGGGTCTGACAGGCCCGGCTTGCGGCTTTGTGTTAGTGAAAAAGCTTGTGCGTTCTAGGGTTAAAATACAATTTGTGAAAAGAATAGAGATTTTACATGAACGCTTTAAATAAAAATCAAGTACCAATGATTGATATCTACGAGCAAATGTTTTATTACGTTAACTTAATTAAGCTAAGAGAATACCGCGTTGATTTGTGGAGAAACATTTGTCGTTTAAAGAATTTTAAAGGTTTAACCCAACCAACAATTTTAAACGATGTGAACAATTCCTCTATCTATATATATAAAAAGAGAACCTGACGTTTCATTCATTCATTAATTCACTGACCCTCGCATAGCCCAGACCCCTGGGTCTAGAAAGATGAAATTGGGAGTGTATATTCTTATATAGGTACTTTTTACTATTTAAGATTGGGCTAAGAAGGGATTTTTTGAAATTCGAAACCTAAAGAGGGGAAATTTTTTCGCTTTAGTTAAAAGTGATTTATTCATAATATTTTTAAGGTAGTTCTTTCACAAATTCAAAAATTCAAGAAGTCTTCGCCCTTAATTTTGGGTCGATTTGCACCAAAATCTATTCAGCTCTTAATTTCAATGGACCAAAACAACATGTGAAATTTGGTTTCGATATTCACACTAGTTTTTGAGTTAGCACGTTCACAAAAATTTGATAACGCACAGACTAACGGCCAACCGGACAACCAGACAACCAACCAGACGGACAGACTAACAGACCTTTTGACAAAACAATTATTATCTCGAAAAATATAATTTTTTCGATGTTCACTTATTAGAGCTTTTTTTGTAGAGCGGAATGCCATGGTTTCGCTCAATTTTTTTAATCAAAATAGTTTCAGCCGTTTTTGAGATATTTCAAAAAAAAGAAGGAAAAAAACACTTTTTTCATTCACGATTACAATACTTGACCATACCCTGTATGGTAAAGTAAAAATTTAAAAATGAACAACTCTTTAAAGAAATATAAGATTAAAAAATAAAAATTTTCTTAAATATATATCTGTTTTGTTTTTGAAAAGATCGATTTCAAAAAAAGAGGAAAAATATTATTTTTAAATATTATGAATAAGATAAAGTCAACAAATGTTTTGTTAACTTGGCAATTTTTTCCCTCTAGGAGCGTTCGTCATGTTTTTTTTTCTCAAATTCATTCGCTGTTTATTGCTTCGAGATCCTGGCTGGATTCTGTGATTTATTTGCTTCTTCTCTCTCTCTTATAAGTCTGGGTGGTTGATGTGGGACTTGATAAAAGTCCTTTTTGTCGTACCTATACATCGTTATTTATGTTTTTTAATGAAAATCTGTTCAGACTTTTCAAAATAATTTTCCCTGATAGATTAACTTTATGTTTTTAATTAATAAAGAAATAGAGATAATATGTACATTAAAGGAACGCAAGAAAAGCTCATTAGATAATATTTAGGCAATCAATCTTATGTCGAAATTGTTTAAATTAATTAACCAATACATCTATGTGACCTTCTCTGTTTATGCAGGTATTATGATTGTGACGAAGACGAGCTGTCAAATATGGCAAATTCTTTGGAAGAGATCTATAATAATAATACTGCTATTTCTGAAAATATTAAAGAAATTTGCAGCTTTTGCGACTACCACTTTTCTTATTTCTTGAGTGGACATTTAATGAATGTGATGGAGTAGAAAGAAAGAAATTTTGAATAGGTATGTTTTTCAGTAAATTTGGGATATTTTCATTCATCCGGACTATATTACTACATTTATGAATAATTTACCCCAAGGCATGCTTTGCGCTAAGATCGCGAATCCCGAACCCGTTAAGCGACCCACAGATATTAACTTGGTCGCCAATCTATGGTTGTCAACTTTGTTGTCGGATGATGATTTGATCTTACCTCAACATTGTTTTCAACATGAAATATCAACCCCCAACCTACCCACAGACGTTCAACATTGTCTTCAACACGGCAATGTTGACAACAAGTTTGACGAGCAAGTTGATCGTCGGTGGGCCGATTTAGTGTTTAAATTGAAAAAATGCCAAACCAGTTCATTCGCCAATACAATTATTATCCCAATGACTTCTAGTGACTGGCCTTCCTATTTCTCAACTTTTGTCATCTTTAGACACCCCATCCTTTCTTTTGATCTTGAAACCTGTGATTTATATTCATATTTCTAACTTGAGTTTTTCTAAAAGACCCTAATTAATACCTGCATAAACAAATGATGTATTCTTTAAGTGTCGACAACAACTCAATCATAAAAGTATTAACAAAATTGGGATATGATTTCCTTGAAAATATTGAAGAAGATATCTTACCCTTTCTGCTGATTGCCACAGACATATACTTGAGCCATGGGACTACTAAAAAATAGCCGCTATATTAGTCGGAGGTGCGACAACAGTTTCAGGTCACAATTCTTAATTTCTAATTCTCAAATATTCGCATACCATATAACTTTGCTAACGCAAAACAACTTGAACGAAAAAAGCCTCCCCTTACGAAACACAAATTTTTAACAAGAAATAAGATAAATGTAAATTTCTCCCCCATCTTTCTCGAATCATTTCAGCCTTCAATCCTTCAAAGGGAACACTTTGAGTTGACTCCAGATATTTCCAATAGAAACGAAACTGATATACTTTTTTACCAGAAGTTGGCCAATAATACATAAATTTGAACAGAAATTTTAATCATTTATCTTTTATAGCTTACTCGATCATTTTATCCCTAATGTAGAGTTTTCCCTTTTATTGTCTTAGGTACATATTTTTATATCATTCGAATTGAGCTTTTTGTAAAATTAAATATTTTCAGTAAAAACAGGGAACTCAAGAGCGATTTAAAATATGAATACATGTGACTATTGTAATATTAAATTTTTATATTATATATCATATTTTAAGAACCTCTATAAAATTTGTCTTCATCCGAAGCTTTATGTTATGGCTAAACATGAATTTTTTATTAGCTCTTTTGAGATTATATTCGTGAATCTTTTGAATAAAACGTAATTTTATAGAGAGATTTTTTGATCATTAACATCCTCCTCTAAAAGCTCTCTTGGTTAATCTAAAATAATGACAGCTTTTATATTAATAACAAAATATCGAAGATGATAGAATTTTTATTGAATAATCTTTGATATTGCCAACGTATAAATAATAAATCGGTTACGAAGACAGATCATAATATCGGATATTGTGAAAGAATTGAGAATACGAATTAAGATAATTGTACTTTTTGGATGAACTAAATTTGCATCAAACCAATTGAAAAACATATGTCTTCTCAGTTTTTATAATAAATCGGAGGTTTCTAAAAATAATATAGGTATTTATAACTATAATTATATTTCAATTAAGACCTAATTAAAAGGTATTTTTTCAAAATAACATGTACCTATATAATTTAAGTTTTATCGACTTTCGTTTAGTTTTTTTGCTAAAATTTAACAGTTGAAGCGCGATAGATATCTAAAAGTTTGGTTCAGAACGAGCATTATAGATATATATTTATACTAATATTCAGGTAAGGACAGAAAAAGTTTTAACCAAAAAAATTTCTGTTCGTTAATAATAATACGTTACCAAATTTTGTGTATGCTCAAGCACAAAAACTAGTGTGAATATCAAAAGGAAATTTCACATGCAGTTTTGATGCATTGAGATTAAGAGCTGATTAGATTTTGGTTAAAATCGAACCAAAATTTATGAAGGTTAAAAAATTAAAATTATAAAATTTTCAAACTAAAAAAAAAAAAGAAGAAAAATGAAATTTACTGTAAAATAAAACTATAATAAAATAAACTGCAAAGGATCGTTTATAAACTTTATCCAAATTCATTTGAAATATTGATATTTTTATTTCTTTATTATTAATCAGATGTCACTTGCTATTTGCAGGCCATGTTGACTTAAATTCAAAAATAGTGAACGATTCCCATCTAATACTCGAGGAATAACCATTCTACATTGGATTTTAAACGTTTCGGTTATTATTGGTAACCATTGCTGAAGACATGGAGGAACCTTATTTAACCTTTTTTGTGATCCCCAAGGTACTTAATTAGGATATTAAATTTCATCAAAATTGGTTAGGTCATTTTCGAAATATTTAGAAAAAACTAAAAAAGTACTGAAATAAATTACTAATGTTTGTGGGCCGATATGTACCAAAAACTATTCAGCTCTTAATTTTGTAATGGTAAGTTTTCAAATTCATTTGAATCGGTGCAACGGTTTAGAAAAAATCGAGGACGGAAAAAACGATAACATACATCCATACATCCATCCATCCATCCATCCGCACGCACTTCCTGAAAAAATCGCACTTTTTGGCCTCTCGACGAGACCCCATGTAATTTTTGGCAAAACCGTCACGAGCTAAAACTCAACCTAATTAAATACTACAATTTGTGACTTTAATTGAGTACGTGGGTTCAGTAGTCTTTACCTGAGGACCCTTTGAAGTCGAGCTTGCCGCGAGACCAATTACAATACTTTACTCCTGCTTCGCATTGGATAAAGTAAAAAAGTAAAAAGAGAGTTATTATTTTATTTATGGTCAAAATTGGGAGGGGGGGGGTGGTTAAAAAATATAACTAAACCAGATATTTACAATGGAATCGTCTCATATTTAAAAGAATATATGAAAAAAAAATTATAAAATTTTCAAACTTAAAAAATGAAATATACTTATAATAAAAAAGTTACTATTTTTTTCGGGGTGTAAAATTGGGAGGGGGGGGGGTTCAAAAAATAAAAGTATCAATAAAAATCCTAGGGCTGGACTAATATTATTAAAACTTGATAAAATCATCATACTACATAGGCATTGGCTAACTGGACTAAAAAATGGATCACAAAAAAATTACAAATTCAAAAAGATACCTAAATTATAATAACGAATAAATAAATGTCATTAAAATGCAATATTCGGTCATAGAATTTGCACACGTTTCAAAATAAAATACTATATAAATACTGTTGCAGAGCATATATTTATTTAGAATTGTGTCGTAGAGCGAAGTGACACGAGTGTTTTATATCAATGAAGCCCTCGTTGAGATAAGCAAATAACTTAGTTTAATTTGTTGTTTTAACCATTTCCTGTTGAGTAAAGAAACCAATTTATAAATGTCAAGTCATAATTTGATTTGTATTACTAGCCCCTATAACAGTTGAAGAGAAGATGTTCATTCACAATTATTAGCTCCTAAATAATTTGTCTGAAATCTGGTGCTAGTGATAGATATTACAACGAATTTACTAACAATTATATTATCAAATATTATTAATAATTATTTAACTTTAAGTACCCACTCATTTGGGTCGGCCATGAGTGTAGCGCAGGAGCGGCGTTTGGAGGGCAAATCCCCCTTCCCTGGACTTTGGAGATATTTTATGTTGATTTAATTAAGATTCATTTTTTGTAAGAAATGGACTACACTAAATTCTGCTGAGAATGAATTACTGTATAATATTGTTACTGCCACTGAGAGAGGAGACAGGTGGAAATGTCACATTGGATTTTCTTCACTGACCTTTCAAATCCCTGAAGAAGGAGGGAATAAACCTTCGAAACGTCGGCTTGAATAAAAAAGATAGTTATAATTATATCTCAATTTTTAAACCTAGGCCTGCCTCATCAAATCCATTAAATTCACTTAGGTATCAGTTCGTCTCCAAAAACTACGTCATTCGTAATAGACTTTGTATTTACCATATACATTTACTTTCATTTAACTTTTGATCAAGAATATATATATACATAAAAAATTTCAATAAAAACATTTTTTTGTTTTGAAAAGTTTAATGGTTCTCGAAATGAAATAAAATTGTTGCATAGTTTCAAAGGGAAATTAAAATGAATGATTTTCCGAAAAGGGTGCAGATAGTAGGTTTGAAGTCCCTGCCTGTTATATCTTCCAGTTCAAGCATGTCAAAGACAAGCTCAGACGAGTTTTAAAATTGTTTTCGCTGAGAAACTATTAAAATATAAATACCCAAAAAAGGAATAAATAAAGATGATTCGAGAATTTTTGGACTGATCAATTTTTAAGAATTCTCAATATATATATAGTAAGATCGGGAATAAATAAGAGTGCTATAGACAAGTCATAGCTTACTTATTGCAATAGAATTAGAAGAAATTTAAGATTTTCATATAGGACAGGCTGGTTCATTGTGGAAGATGGTCGATATTCATCTCAGGGACTGTGGAGTTGAAGTCACAAGAATTAATTTCTGACTCCTACCCTCACTCAACAAAGCCTGTTCCATTTGGGGCGAAGGTCCCAAAATATATTTTAAAAAAATCTAATGTTAAAATTTAAAAATAACGAAAATTATGCCGTATTCGATGAAATTTGCAAAAAAAAAGCGAAGATTAAAATAAAATTTCAAAAAATGAAGAGTACATTTTTGGACAGCATCCCCTGGTTGAAAAGTCACCAACCGCCACTGATATATAATATATAAAGCGTTGTAATGATATTTATTTTTTCTTATTTACCTACATACAATTTAAAAATTGTATGCTTCTCCTTAGAAAAAGTTGAAATGCCCCTCCTTGTGTACGGCTGCCGACTTTTTTAAGTCTGGGCTTGAGAATCAAATTATCCGCGGCACCTAAAATCTACTATTACCTGGCTTGTACACATTGGCCAAGTTAGGGAGTTTTCCTTTGAGGGGGGGGGGGCAGCCGGCCAGCTAATTAGCCACCAAAGGGTTTCAATTTCGGTAATCCGATTATAAATCAACTAACTTGTTACTAGAATTAATTAATTAACTAAATAATTTAATGAGAAATATATAAGTGATGCAGCGTAATAATGGAGTTTCGATTTTACTAGGGGGGGGGGGGGGGGCATGAGTTTTGTAGGGGCACTGCCCCCTTTGTCCCCCCTAACTACGCCCATACTTGTACACTCCATAAAAACACAAACAAATGCTAATACACGTACAAACTAAATACTCCAAATTGAAACTCTTTGAAAATGATCAAATAACCCACGATCATTTTAATGCAATGTTGATAGCAATGAGAAACACCATAAATTATACTAAATTATATCCACTATTATTTTTTGTGATTCAAAATCCGCTTCCACCTCCATAGAATCATATAAAAATTTAACAGAAAAATAATAAAAATTTACTTCATATAATTTTAGTTATAAAATATTAACATCTCATCAATATAAAGTAGCATGTTTTTCTTCTTTCAAAAATATACATAACAACTTGGTAGATTATTTTGTTTTTTTCGGATCGGGTAAATTTATTTTGAAAATTGAATCTTGTAGTAGGTACATTTATCAATGAGGAGAGATAGGAAAAAATTTCAATGACATTGAAGAAAATTGGACAAAAAGCAATAACTCGATATTTCCTGTAATTAAATGTCTCACTCCAATTATACTTAAGATAATGTTATTCTTATTTGTATAAAAAATTAAGTACTTTATTTTAGTACATTTTTTTTTAATTTGTTCAAATGACGAATAATTTTTGATATTATACTTTACTCAAATGTATCTATATTATAAATATTTTTTTTTAATTATTTTGATAACTTTTACTTATTTTATAAATTGCGTACATATACAATCTATTACTTTTCTTCCCTCTTTCATTTTGACTCTTAGATATTAAAAAGATAAATCGTATAAAATAGCAGAGATATGGGATAAATTATCTAATTTATCAAACTACATATTAAAAAAAAAAAGTTAAATTTCTCTTTAAAATAATATTTTTTCTCTTCCCTCTATTATAAAATATATCTCTAGTCTACATAATAAATAATATAATATGAATGAATTCGTTTTTACAGTAAATCAAATATATAAAAGGACTAAAAAAATTCTAACTATTTCGAGTAGTTCTTTCCAGTAATATTTTAGTTTGGTATTTATTGATTAGATCTATATTTTTAGATTGCTTAATTTTGATGATTTTTTTTTTTTTTATTTAAACCCTTTTGTTATTTTTTTGAATTATTAATAGGGAGAAATGTCCCAGAGTTAAAAAATTAAAACATGTCAAAAGCCCGATCAATCATATAGGTCAACTTTTACAGACACTGGAACAATCGAACGCCTTCGTTATCTTTAAGTCATGCTCATTTTTAATACCATTCTATAGGTATTACGCTAAAGAAAATATTATTAAACTAGCTGCAAGGCCCTCCTTCGGCGGGCCTCTTGCTAGCCAAGAGGCTTCGTCATTGTCATAACGATGGGGTAGGACAGGGGGGGCAACTGCCCCCCTGGACAATCACTGTCCCCCTGGATCCTCCAGTCTACCATACATTTAGCTGGTATATTATGTGCTTAGGCCTAAATACTGTTTTATTTATGAAATTGTGGAGGAAAGGAAGTAAAATTTATAGGTATTTCATTTTATTTAAAACTCGTATTTGAGTCACGTTACGAGTTACACTTAAATGAATTAACTAACAAACACTAAACTCCTTTCCTGTTATTCAAGTGACATACTCGATTCCGAGCGTCGGCGATTACTGTAATTTTCCTGGGAAAATTTTTCACAGGGGTGGTAGATATCCAGCATTTTCCAAGACATGAAATGATCAATTTTTTAAAAAAATCGCAGTCTTTCCTTCATAAAATGAAAAGCACTCATCCTAGAAAATTGATTTCTGTCTCAATTTTGTTGACTTAAAAGTTTGTTAATTGGACCACTTTTTTGATAAAACCCTTAGATTTATAGATATCCAGCATTTTCCATGACTCATTTGAGGATTCTGATCATATCCTATCCGGAAAATTCTGGATATTATAAATCCTAGAGTTTTATCAAAAAAGTGGTAAACGTTCAAGTCAACATAATCTCCTAGAAAATGAGATAAGAATCAAGATTCTAGAATGAGTGGTTTTCATTATATGAAGGAAAAACAGCGATTTTTTGCAATAAATTGCAGTTTTTCAGAATTTCAACCTCATTGCGGCACGGATTACCATTCATCCAGTTAAGATGAAACTTTGTTTGAATTGTTGCAAATTTAATCTAGTTTAAAAGTGTATAGAATGGTCTTTATTGCTAACGTGCTCCTTCATGGTCAAAATGGGAAAAAATCGAAAAAAGTGCGAGTTTTTGGGATATTAAAAAGTGATCCAGTGGGCAGTTTTTTGAATCTTCATAAAAAACTGAACTACTGGGCCAATTTTTTTTAATCGACGTGAAATTTTGTTCTCTTTAATTTAGTATAGAACGGTTATTTACAAAATCTGGACCCTTTTCGAGTTATAAGAGATATCTAAAGTCAAACTATTCTAAAGGTTAAATTTTGTAATTATTTATTTTAGGAAATATTAAAGACATCAATCTGGCAGCCTCAAAATAAGCGCCATTTTCTTACAAGATTATTAGAATGCAATGACGGAGAGAAAAACATATAATTCACTTTCGTTGATATTATATTTTCATAAATGACAACCATAATTAGATATGAGATTTCATAAAGTGTGCAACAAGTGTTAGTCGATAAAGAATATAATACGTTTGAAATGATTAGAGAAACGAATAAGAAAAATTAAATGAAAATGAGCGGCCATTCGAAAAAATGAAATTATCACAACGAATGATAATTCAATTATTCCTATTTTATAATTTCATAAATTGGTTATTAAAATGAATTCATTCTTCCGAGATTGAAATTCATTAATTAAAGAATTCAACATTAAAATAAAATTATCAAGTGAAAGAGAATAATTAATCATTTTTTCATGATTATGATGTTTAACGATGTCTATTAAATTGATCGATTTTATCGGTTTTATATAAAAGGTAAATATTATATAATACAATTTTTTCTCAAAAAAAGATACTAAAATTATAATAAATATTCAGAAGTATTTATTATTAAAAGATTATTAATCCTTATTTCATTTAAATAAGCACCTACATAAATATAGCTACCATAGTCTCACCATAAGCCCCGATTTGAATTAACGTTTTAATTTAATGAAAAATACATAAGTGATGCTTCGTAATATTGAAGTTTCGATTTTTCTAGGAGGGGCAATGAGTTTTGTATGGGGGCACCGCCCCTTTGACCCCCCCTTACTACGCCCATGTCCTCAGCGAGAACAATTTTTATTCGACTTAGGGCCAGTTGTATGTCGGTTGGTAAACTCTTTTTAAACGTTGACAAAGGGTAAATCCTTAGAATTCACCTTGTGCCCGACGGGATGACCAACCAGATGAAAGTGCCTGTCATCTGATTGGCCATCACACCGGGCACAAGGTGAATTCTAAGGATTTACCCTTTGTCAACGTTTAAAAAGAGTTTACCAGCGGAAATACAACTGGCCCTAAAACTCGGCTAGACTTGTCTCTGACATGCTTGAACTGGAAGATATACCAGGCAGGGACTTTTTTTAAGTTTTCACTGTCGGCAGGCCTCATTACTGCCTTTTTGATTTTTTTTTAAATGTGTTTTAAACATTATATCAGACGAAAAGAAAGGGGGGGGGGAGTCAAAAATGAAAATTCTAGCCCTTTCGACCAAACTCACCCAAATTTTGTATATATATATATATATACAAAATTTTATTGAGTTTGGTCAAAAGGGCTAGAATTTTCATTTTTGACCCTCCCCCTCTCCCATTTTGGGTGGTTAGTTTTTGCATTTCTAGCCTTTTGGGAGCCCACAGAATATGTATACAAAATTTGGTAGAGTTTGGTCGAAAGGGCTTGAATTTTCATTTTTGACCTTCCCGCCTTTTTGTCTGATAATGTTTAAAACACACTTAAAAAAAATTATTTATGTTCTTTTCAAAAATATATTCAGTTTTTTTCTAGTTAAATTTTTTTCATTTTTTTATACTTCTTCAAAATGTGGTAGATCTTTATGCCCCACCATGTATAAAAAATAAACATTCACAACCCTCAGAAATCAAAGGCAACATTGTCCGTTCTTCCAATCAAAAGGATTAATTGGAAAAACGTTATTTTTGATTTCTGGACAGATCCCTTGTAATTTTTGGGAAAACTTTTTATCTATTTTATCTATAAAGTAAAATTAAGAAGAACAATAAATTGGCTTTGTATATTTGAATAAAGATAGTATCAAATTTGAAACATTAGCCCCCAAAAAAATTGAAAAATTTGTACTTATTAAGCAAAATCTTTATTTTTTACTTAACTCTTTGAGCCCTATGGACGCATAAATGCGTCCGGCAAAAATTAATTAATTAATAATTGAGATTTTGATTAAAAAGTACAAAAATATTTTTTCTCATAAAGCTTAACTATCATACAATATGGATAAAGTAAAAATAAGAGTTACAATAAATGGGTTTTGCATTTGAATAAAAATAGTATAATATAGCTTTGAAACGTTAACCCCAAATAATTGCAAAATTTATACTTATTAAGCAAAATCTTTATTTCTTACTTAATCCTTTGAGCCCGATTTTTCTAGGAGGGATAATGAGTTTTGTATGGGGGCACTGCATATATGCGTCCGGAAAAAATTAATTAATTAATAATTGAGATTGCTATTTGCTTCCGATATATTCACTTAACAGAATTCACACTAGTGAAAAAGTATTCAGGCCCTAGAGATCGCAATCGCTAAGCTCGCGCCATACACATGGAGAACTTAAGCAGAAAGTATTCACTACTCAAAGGGTGAATATCCTTTAATTCGCCATAAATCCTCAACTTGTCTTTCTTAGGAATTAATCCATCGCTTTGCCAAAACTCAGCTCATGTTTAAGAAAAAGAAACTCTTGTTAAACTTGTATCTATCATATTAAAGCGACAATGATTTTAATTGATAAACGATGTTCCTAACAATTAAATTAAGATCCATATCTTTAATAAACAAAGAGAAGAAAAGAAGCCAATATTTACTCGCATGTATATCTTCATGTTAAGCAAATAAACGTATAATAATATCGCTTTTATTTATGATTGTTTGATCTATATCTTTGTATACTCTTACATCTCGTCTGTGACCTGGATCTCTATATGTTGGGTAGCAATATTTGTTTAACAAGTGAATTTCAGTAATTTTATTCATATTTTAGAGGTATAAACTATGTCGATGGAAAAATAATTCTAAAAGATTTATTGAATGAATTTCAATGTACTTGTACACCCATCGCTTAATTTACAAAGTAGGTTACACAAAAAATCGTGTTAAGCGAAACAAATTTCAAATAATATACTAAAATAATAAAAAGTATTCAAAAAATAAATCAAAAAGGTATTATAATCCCGATAGTGAAACGAGTGTGTTTAATTAAAGTAAAACAATGTTCCTAACGCAATCAAAATAAAACAGAATATTTTTTTAATTTAAAAACAGTGTAAAAGCCAAATCGTGTAAATCGAGAATCGGTCAAATCGAGGGATAAGTGAACTTATCAGATCGTATACCTACTATTTATTTATTTCAGAAAATTATAGTCAACTTCGAAATATTATTACTTGGTATGTATTAAGACCGATTTACGAAAATATTTCAAATCATCCAAGAAAATAACTTAAAAGTTCGGGTCCTGCTCCATTTAGTATTTCTGTGATATTAGAGTATTCAGAAAAATACAATTCAATTCCTTTTTCAATTTAAGCAGTCTCAAAGTAAAGAGAAAATTGGTGGAAATTTTTTATTAATTAATTAATCAATTTGGTACACTGTTACTTAGCTTATTTATGAACACCATGGATCTCGTTTTCATTCATTCAATGTTTTAATTAAAGAATTTAAGTTATTCTAAGACTGGTTTCTCTATAGCACTTAAGAACTCACCGACTGATATTAAATATTCTTCAGACATTTTTAAACACAATGAGGAAATAAAAATTGAAAATTTTTGCATGAATTCAATACTAGGCTCGTTCAGCAAGTTCCGACTAAAATGACTTTCCAATCTATTATTTTATTTGAAAATTGTTCTTTACATAATCCTGGGTTGCATCTATTTCAAATTTTCCTTACATTTATTTAATTTAAGTCATTTAACAATAATAATTTTTAAAATCAAAGTCAATTTATAAAATAAGATTAGGACTATTTTAAAATAAGAATTAAAATACTGGCCAAGCTAGATAAGGATATTAAGCTCTTAAGTGATGGCTGATGGTGTATTTACATTTTAATCAAAATATAATCGGCATAATCGGCAAGGTTACTTAAATATTTGACATTTCAGGTTCGAGATCTATTTAATATAATGCATATTCATCAAGATCTGAATTGTTAATTAATTCGTAATTTAGAAAATTCTTTGTTCCTGTTTTATCAACAACAACAAATGCCTCTAAATATTTGGTTTCCAAATTTGATAAAAGGCAGAGCCAAAATAAGTCGATTAAAGAAAAGAATAAATAAATATATGTTCTAAAATGCAAAATGTTTCAAACTCAAGCAGTGAAATAAACTAAGGGAAATTAAATTTTACATTATTTTGTTTGGTTAAAGAGGTGGGATGAAATAAAATTTAGATTATGAGCACAAATTAATTTTAGTTAAGTTAATAAAAATTATTCCTTAAGGAAGAATGAATTAATTGAAAAATATTTGAGTTTTGAATCAAAAAGTAAATGAAGACACACCCATTGTTCATTAATCATTTGTTAAAATGAGAGAATATGTCACAACTTTCCATTTTTTTATTTTAATTATTTATTTACCAACTGCTCCCTTGTCTTTTCTTTTTTTCCCTTAAAATGCCATTTAAACAAAAATGTCAAATAGAATTGGGAACCATTGTAGGGGCGTGGCTTAATTTTTTGCCACACGGTGGTGGCTAGTTTCAAATTAAACCTCCAGATAATGTATAGGAATTCTCAGTTTCCCGTTGGAACCATGGTAGGAGTGGCTTAATTTTTTACCCTGCAGTGGCTAGTTTCAAAATAAACCTCCAGATAACGTATCGGAATTTTCAGTTTCCGTTGGAATCATGGTAGGACCGTGGCTTAATTGGTTGCCCTACAGTGGCTAGTTTCAATTTAGACCACCAGATAGCGTATGGGAATTCTCAATTTCCCAATATAATTTACTAAAAAATATTCCTCTTCGAAAAATATTTATCTATCCATACCTAAAGGTTAATAAAAATATAATTAAAAACATTAAAAAAATATCCTTGAGAATCGGATAGGCTCGTAAGTAT
Source organism: Forficula auricularia (assembly GCA_024734495.1). Lineage (NCBI taxonomy): Eukaryota > Metazoa > Arthropoda > Insecta > Dermaptera > Forficulidae > Forficula > Forficula auricularia. Next base: position 6,989,896 of record JALMQS010000353.1, read on the forward strand.
CTGAATATTCAATATTAAAACTTGCTATTTACGGAGTATGTCTTACTAGTGAAACAAGCATCTCGTGCCCGACCTCATGGGTGCCTATAGCTAATTCCACAATCTCTTTAATTTTTCCAGTTGGTGATAAAGTCCTAAATAGATAATAGTGCCATACAAATAAAGTTGAGAAGGCATCTCACCAGACTACTTTTCTCTCTTCCGTTTGCCTCGGCTTCATAAAAATAATAACTATTTAAAATATGTTCTAAATAAACTGTATTTCAAATAAAAGATTTGTTGATGAATTATACACAAATTTACTTGAAATGAGTCTACCTATTTTCCAATCCAGATTTGTGTGCCTGTGGTTTGGTATTAATCAACCAATGACTAAAAATTCGTTTGTTTGTCCCAATGCTGTGATTGGTGTGTCCATTAGTCACATCAGATCCCTTAAGTTGGACAAATAATTTTATACAAAATCAAGAATTTACGATAAATTTAGAGCTATTTTAAATATCCATTAATAAAATTACTATTCTATTTTCTTATTCTTCATATCTCAATCTCTCTATAAATATACATATAGAGGGGCTAATTGTGTTGATTATTTTAAACATCTTATAAAAATTTATTATTCTAGGCTAGGAATCAAGCAAATATCTATTTAAGACTACCAAAGATTTCAGTTTTATGACCTGAAAAAGATGGGTCGTAAATAGTGGAATCTTCACAAATACATTCATCCAAACATCCGAGGAAATTCTGTATAATCACTTGTAAAATTTGATGATGTGAAATAACCCTGATTTCAATAATGATGTTTATTTTCAGATTCTCCACATTTGTAGATCTATTTCAAAACAAAGTATTTTTTAAATAACCTCATAGAATTAAAATCGGAACTTGGAGACTAAGAAATGGTTCATTTTTTGAAATCTATCTATTCTGAAACGCCTCTCCCTTTTCTAGGAGTGTGGTTAGTTCGTGATAAAATTTCTCGAAATTACAAAAAATGAACTTAAGTATCCACTTCAAAATAAACGGCTCAATATAAAATCCCCTTTTCAGGAGTGTCGATAAGTATATATAAGATGTTTTCAAGTTACATTAGATATACTTATGTCATAAAAAAAACTCTGTCGTTTTTCTCAGACTGTATTTATTTTTATTTATGCTCCGGTTGTTTAATGTTTATGTTTCATTTTCTTTCACTAGTTTTTAATTTACTTAAAACCCAGTGAAAATTGTTTCATGGATATTTTTAATTAGGAATGGCTGGTCCCTGGTATTTTTTGTTTTTCAAATTTCTCAAAAAATCGATGAAAATTATTAGACACCTAGATTAAAATATTTTTTCTAGATAATGAATGATAATTATTGTGAGTCTTGTAAATAAATGAAAAAGATTATATGGGATAGAGTCAGATGGAGGTAGTTGATTCAAAACAGTCACTCGTAGAACCGATTACTCTTTTTTTTTTTTAATGATATTGATGTGAGAAGGAGATACACCAGAAGGTTCATCCCCTAAAGGCCTGTATGGGATGGCCCCTCCATCGTGAAAAGAACAGAGTAGAAGGAAAGAAGCCGGGATCAGGAGCCAAATCTCAGAAAGTTAGATACTATCCAATTTACTAAGTTTTTTAAGGGCTTCAAGCAGTAGTAAATTCTCCGTGCGATTAATTAGGTTAAATTTATCTCCCACTTAATTTTTTTTCCAGACCCTATACTCACAGAAAAAATGTCTGGGTATAGCCGGGAATCGAACCCGAGACCTCCGGGTTGCCAGCCAGATATGCTGACCACTACACCAGGGAGGCGGACAATATGATGATTGTACCTACTCGTACAAATTTATCAAATTATCTTTAAGGATAAACTTGTTACTTTCTTACACATTTCTTAATAAATTTTCCAATTAAAATATTATATATCAAATAGTGATAGAAATTAATACATTTTTTTATTAAAATAAAAATGAAATTAATTGAAATTAACCTCTTGAAAAATTATCTTGCTTTCGACCGAAATGGACTATCTTCGTAGAAGTTGCCGATTAAGAAGAGTGAATCGAGTGAGAAACGAGACGATTAGGAATATGATGGGGATGGAAAGAGATATTGTGGACGAGGTGCAAAGGAAACAGCTGGTTTGGTATGGGCATGGATGAGGAAAGAATCCCAAATAGGGTTCTACAATGGACACCCCCGGAGAAACGGAGGGGGAGACGCCCCAGACGTTGTTGGATGGACGACGTGAACGAGGCTATACGATCCAGAAACCTAAACGAAGAAGATAGTCAGTATTGAGAAAGATGGAGACTGGGTGCGGAGAAGCGTCGAGAGACATAGCGAGTCCGCGATAATTAAGTAAGTAAGTAAGTAAAAATTTCAAAATAAGAAAATCAATTTAATTTCCAAATAATAAATTACGTAATAGTGATTCTTTTAAAGTGTACTTATCAAAAATATTAAGAATAAAAATATAGGAATGAAGAGTATTTGAAAAAGAGCTCGACTGGGCAGCTGGAAAAGCCGGTGGCCTACCCTTAAGGGGCTACTACATCCTATTAGATTGGATTGGATCCGACTTTCCACTCCCCTAAAATACAAGTATGTGCCTGGTGGACCTAAAGTTGATCAGTAAATTTTGCCTTAGTTAAAAGTTGTTTAATAATATTATTTTTAATTATTAGTATTATCATTCCGTCCATAATATGTATTAATTTAAAAGTTTATAGTGGGAAATAAGGACTAGTTTTTTGTGAGATGTTTTTTATTTTTCCACTACGTTTCGTCGACTTTGTCGACTTCTTCAGGGCTTCAAATAGTTATATCATATTTAAATTTAAAATTTCTATTTGTAAATATGAAGAAGCAAAAGGATTATGTTCTATTGTTTTAAAATTGTGTTACCTGATTATATCTATGGTATTTCTAATATAATTGTTAGTATATATAATAAAGAAAAGAAAGGGAAAATTGTTTATGTGAATGTGCCAAAAAATTTTAAAATTTAAGTTTCTGATGGTCTTCATTGGTAATGGAGATAAAAGAAAATAATGAACTTTAGACAAATATGTGATATAACTATTTGAGGCCCTGAAGAAGTCGGAAAATTCGACGAAACTTTGGTGGAAAAATAAACAACATCACACAAAATACTTGTCCTTATTTTCCCACTATATACTTTCAAAATTATTTTTAATTTTAAATGTGACAAATCAGAGGAAAAAAGGAACAATTAAACACCGTGTTAAAACATGAGATCAATTGCAACGTTTCGCCAATTTATTGTGGCTTCATTAGGCTTTTGATCAAATTTTTAAAACACTTGGTCACTTTTTTTCTTACTAGGCGCGTCGACAGAAACCTCCCAAACATATCATTCGACTCAAACTTACTAGAATTCAGGGATAAAATTTCAATGCTAGGCGTAACTCTAGGGTCTGACCTTTCATGGAATGACCATATCTCAACCACTGCTAAAGCTGCAGCGCGCAAGCTTAGTCTCCTATTTAGGTCTAGACACCTGTTATACTCCCAGTCAACTTCTTACTGTAAAAGGCTCAAATTCGTCCCTGTCTCGAATATGGCTCTCATCTGTGCAGGGGTGTCTCCAAGCATTCTCTTGCTACACTGGATGCGATTCAGAAGCGAGCAATTAAACTAAAAGGAGACCCGGCTCTAACCAACTCACTCGACTCCCTGGCTCACCGAAGAACCGTTTCTGCCCTTTCCCTGTACTATAGATACTATCACGTTGTCTCTTCAGTCGAGCTGAAATCAATTATCCCCCCTAATGCCCTCTTTACGAGAGACACGAGGTTTTCAAACGCTCAGCACCCCTTCGCTGTCAAATTGGATAAAAGTCGAACAAGCGCTTTCGCCAACTCTTTTATCCCTATGACCTCCAGAGACTGGAACTCACTCCCTGCCACCATCTTTCCTGCGACTTATAACCTTCAGCTAGTTAAGACCCGTATCCACAGATACCTTCGACCCCCGCCCAGCCCATAAAATTCTTTCTTCTGTTTGGAGGGGCCAACCCAGGCCTTTAGGGGTTGCACCTTTTTGGTGTGACTCCATCTCTCATCATTTACAAAAAAAAAATAGAATACATATATATATACGAGTATATGAACTCACTAATTTATATGTACAACACCATGCATTGCTACTCTAAATAATCAATGGTGTTGTATAAATGAGTGTTCATATTGGTAACTTTTAAGGAGTTTGGTGTTGGTTCTAGGTGAAACATTTTAATATAAAAAATATTTTAAATAATCAATTGGAAGTGTATAAAAATACAATTATTGATTATATGTTATAATAAATTAACTAAACATTCCTTCCATTGTTCGCACATTGAATATACTAGGGTAATTGTACTCTCTCATGTACCTTTCAAGTTGTACCTTCTCAGGTACTTGTCCATTCGTTATTATAATAGCACGTATAGGTTCCTTTCAGCCAGTTCAAATCTCAATAGAAAATATTAATTCTTAGAACAACTTCTCCTCTTCCTCTACTTTCCCCTCACCACATACATTTAAAAAAAAATTTTTAAAAATTGTTACTTGTAAAACTATTTTTCCAATATATAATCAGTTTTCTTAGACTCCTGATGATGGGCTAACCCCCGAAATATATCGAATTCAAAACTCAATTTTGTTTTATTTCTTTTTTGTGAAACCTACCTCGTATCTTACTCAAGTTTTATTATTATATGTTCATATTATTAAAAAATACAAATCTTTTATAAAAAACAATCCCAAACACGTTTATTCAAAGTCAAGCGTTTCGGGAGAATTTCCCTTTTTCAATGACAAAATTTTTTCAAAAAAGAAAAAAATAGGTGCTTTCTCTAGAATTTAGAAAGGCCTTTCTAGCCATAAGCCAATTTACGATACTAATTATTTTATTTTTTAAATTTGTCTCTACCCACCCGGGGTCAGGTTTTAGCCGGTTGCCTCGAGTCGGATTCGAACCCGGGTCCACTTGGTTAGCAGGCTGACATGCTAACCCCTAACCTACCCGACCCCCTTATGAAAATTTATTTTCCTCTAAAAAATGTTTATAAACATTCCAAAAACAATCCATATCTGACCTTTTATTAATCGAATTTTTGTTATTTAAAATTTCGATCATTTCCAAAATTAATCTTTTACCAAATTATATCCTTTATCTAAAATTTTGGGATTAGAAAGGTCCAAATTGTGTTTAAGGTTAGTAGAATAGTTAGCCACCATTGTGCATTCAGAATCTTCCATTCTAATTGAATATTCATGCGAATAAACGTGTTTTGGATTGTTTTTTTATAAAAGATTTGTATTTTTTTAATTTATAAAAACAATCAATAAAAAATTTTCCTTTCTATATATACTATTCTAATTAGTAAAAAAAGAAATGACGAAGTGTTTTAAAAATTTGATCAAGAGCATGATGAAGCTACAATAAATTGGCGAAACGTAATTGATCGCATGTTTTAATACGGGGTTTAATTATTCCTTTTTTCCTCAGATTTATAACATCTAATTCTGGTAATGGAACTGATTAACAAAAATGATTTAATTTTAAATTCAGGTAAAAAGATTGATTTTTATTTGCAACTAGAATTAAATAAAATCTATATAAATGAAATTTTTTCGCCAACGTTACATTATTACTTATTACGTTACGTTACGTTAAATTAATTTCATTAAAAAATATAATTGAAAACTTAGCAGCGATATCCCTATGATGGCCACAGCGCTTCGAAACGTTAGTGAAAAAATAACTTTTATTTAAATTTTATATATGCACGTTATTTATTTTATTTACTATTTAATATTTTTTAATAACACCCTATTATATATAGAATTTTTCTCGTATAATAAGATTAGATATAGGATATGTGTGAATAAATTGATCATTTGACTAATTTGGATACGTAGGATTGCTATGTCTATCTATCAAAGACGAGCTGAAAGAAGGAAAGCAAGCTGCGTCAGGAAGAGTACTTTATTCTATAAAATTTTGTTTTTTGTATTCTTGTCCTTTTAGGTGTAGGCTTGATAATTATCTGTATAATTTAGACATTACTTATTTATGCTTTTTAGAGCTAAATAATGTTTATTTATATAATATATTTTAATTAAGACATAAATAGAGATTAAATTAAGTCTAATTTTTGGAAGATTTTCACTTACCTTAGTATGCTTCGTTAAAAATTCGTTGTTTTAATGTTTAGTCCTTTCTGTTTTATACAAATTTATGTACACTAACACTAATGGTCCAAACGAACTCACTGGAGGCGGCGGCTTGAATTTCGTTTAACAATAAACTTATACATAAGTCACTTCAGCGGTTCTGCTGAACCCGTCGTTTTCGCCGCCGCGGCCTAGCTAAAGGAGGTCATGATTAGAACCACAAACTCTGGTCGAATTGGTAGCCTTGAGAGGACGGGTCGCATCCGCACAAGGACCTCGTATGCTTGTTGTCGTCCGTCTTCCTGAGCCTGCTCCTGCAGGGCTATAGCAAAGCACTACCTGAAATAAACAAAAGAGGAAATTATCTTTAAGTTAAAGTGGTTTCATTTATTTATTAATTTTTTTTTTACTTAACCAGTGTTGTTAATGTTCTACTTATATTTGTAAAACAGAAAAATCAAAAGAAAATTGGATTGTAAATCTCTTTAGTTATGTATTTATGGGTTTGAATTAAATTAATGTGGAGTATTAGCTTATCTTCAGGAGATACAAAGAGAATCTAAATACAGCAAGTAGGGGGGGGGGGGGGGGACTACAAAGATGAGTGGTTTAAAAAATGCTTTAAAAAAAACTATAAATATTTTGAATTTTTTTTAAATTTATATTCAAATTAAATCATTTTAAAAAATAACATTATCCAGGTGTGCAACATCGCTTTGCAAACACTCCTCAAATCTGGACCTTAATTTTCAGAAAACTCGCTAGAATAGCAGCCATTTCATCTGGAATATTCTCTTTCAATTGGATTGTCGTGGCTCGTTTCGTGTTGTAAACCTGAGAGTTTACGTATCCCCAGAGGAAAAAGTCGGGAGGAGTCAAGTCAAAACTCCTGGGAGGCCATGGAATAGCCTCTCTACTCGAAATGAGTTTTCCTGTAAACATTTCGTTTATGACAGCCAAAGATTGGTTAGACGTGTATGAGGCATGGATTCAACAAGATGGAGCCACATGCCACACGTCTAACCATTGTTTGGCTGTCGTAAACGAAATGATTCCAGGAAAAGTCATTTCGCGTAAAGGGGATAATTTCTACTCGACTAAACATATCAGGGCTTGACTATTTGAACCTGTCTGGACCCGCATCTTGTTCGATATCTAAAGATGACGGGAGAAGGACTATTCTATACGTGACCTTTTCAGAAAAGAGATTCTCGATTTCTCTTCCACTGTCATTTTAAAGTGAAAAGGTTTTCATGGGGTCGTTCAGGACTATAGTGTTCCCATATGGGACTGCTAATGAATAAATAAATAAGATTTAAACACTAGATATTCCATGGCCTCCCAGGACTCTTAACTTGACACCTCCCGACATTTTCCTCTGGGGATACTTAAAGTCTCTGGCTTACAACACGAAACCAACCACGACAATTCAATTGAAAGAGAATATTCGGGAGGAAACGGCTGCTATTCCATGAGCAATGAATGTGTCAGCGAGTTTTCTCAAATTTGAGGTCCAGATTTGAAGAGTGTTTGCAACGCTGAATAATGTTATTTTTTTTTAATGATTTTCCCGAATGTTTACTTTAAAATAAATTCTTTAAAAAATCGAAAAGATTTATAGTTTTATTAAAGAATTTTTTGAAAATCGCCAATCTTTATGGCCCACACATTAACTTAAGTCTAAAATTGATTTTCCATTTTTGGACGATTTTCACTTACTTTAGTATGCTTCGTTAAAAATTCGTTGTTTTAATGTCTAGTCTTTGTTGTTTTATACAAATAGATATGTACACTAACACTAATGTTCCAAACGAACTCACTGGAGGCGGCGCGGCGGCTTGAATTTCGTTTAACAATAAACTTATACAAAAGTCACTTCGGCGGTTCTGCTGAACCCGTCGTTTCCGCCCCCGCGGCCTAGCTAAAGGAGGTCATGATTAGAACCACAAACTCTGGTCGAATTGGAAATAAAAGGAAAATAGGTTATTACTTATTTATATTTTGTGTTAATTTTGCTCAGGGGAAAATCTATAACTAACTGTACATTTTCTAATTTCTATTTGATTATTAAGAATATTATTTTCATTAGAGAAAATTATTTTAATTTCAGTTGATTTTACAAGGTCTAGGCATAAATATTTTCTTTCTAAATGTTTGAGAAGGGATTGTTTAAGATCGGAATAAGATTTGAATAATGAAGAAGTTTAGCAAACGCAGAATCAAAATTTCTGAGATCATTTCTCTTTAAGCGTTTGAGAGCACTTTCATGTTTTCTTCGATATAAAGTGCCAGCCAGTCGCCAAAAGTCGATTTGTATACGACTGATTTTTCTAATTTGTTAATTTTGTTAATAACAAATTGGAAGGATAAATCATTTCAGAAATCTCGAGTGATTCCATATTTTTGAGGAGTTGAGGTATGGGATTGATAAGGCGGTTGTAGATGTAGAGTGTAAGAGGGAAATTGTGTATTTGTGATTATTTTTTTATTAATTACCTATCTATATATATTTAAAATTAAGGTGTACATTGGTCCAAATCACGACAAATTTTGGTTGCACATACGTTTCAAACAAAGTTATGAACGATAACACCCTTAACAAAATTTTTGTATGTATGTCTGTATGTTTACGTGATTTCCGCGAAAAGTTGCTCACGATTCAGGTAAAAACGGCTTAAGGGATTATTATGAAATTTCATATTTGGATCATATACTTATCTTCTAAGTTACGTTTATTGCTATATAACATTTTGATATTTTGACCCCAAAAGGGGGTTTAAGGGGGGGGGGGACTAATGGAAACTAATAGAAAAGATCCTAAATTATTAACTCTTTGGCAAATTTTGTAATGAAAAAAGTTGTAGGGGATGTGATTTCTGACAACTTTTGTTTAGAAAAATTCCCCCCAAAAAGGGGGGAGGGTGAAAAAATATAGCGAAGCCCCTTGACTAGCAAGAGGTACGCCGTAGGCTGGCTTTGAATATAGTTAATTATAATTGTCGAAAAAAAATATTAATTTAATTGTTGAATTACTATATATTCAACTATTTAATTGTAAATTTTTATATAAATATATTTTTCTAAAATGTCGTTTTTCGGAAAAACCAAAAAATCCGATCCCTTTTATTTGGCGGAGGAGCTGGGGATAGAGATCAAATCTGCTCGTTTCCTCACCTGTTTATAAGTGAAGGATTCACCTAAGAACTCCTTAAGGACATTCCCTAATAAATCGATTTTCTTTCAATTCTTTTAAAACTTAGAATACACATATTTATAAGTGTCCTTTATAGTCCTTTAAGTGTTTTTTTTTTATTCTTTGTCTTTTAGCGTCGGTAAAAATGCAATGTTGCCAGATCCGAAAAACGACGCAGTGAAAATAGTTTTGCCTCTCTCTGCATGTGAGAGTAGTGAAAAGAGCGAACTGCATCTGAGCTATATTAGGGAAAGTCCTTAATACTATAGTTAATGACAGAATATCTCAAAAAGAGAGAGATAGAGAGATAAAGAAAGATTGAGAAATGGAAAGAGGTAGACAAAATTTCGAATTGGAAAAACTTCGTTTATCGCAGGCAAATGGGTCACTCGGTGACCCGAGGGTCATAGGTTGCCACCCTGATGAAAAGCACCTTATGTTAACGCAGAAATACGGTATGTCTCCAGTCCTTTGCTCGTCCGAAACATATTTTCATTCTTGAAATCAGTAGCCTATTTTCTAATGGTTGAAAAGGATGGACAAATGGACATTGATCTCCTAATATAGTTGACATAAATTCACATGTTATAAATTACTCTTCTTAATAACAATTTCAAAATGACAATACCTTTTCTGATAAAACTTGCCATGTGAACCTGTCAAAGTTAATACTTGTTTTCCTAGCAATGAGATTTATTTTTTAGCTAGAAATATTTCAGACAACAATGTGTGCTGCTTGTGTTCCCATCGTGAAAATCCGTGACACTACACTTTTATTCAAGCAGTCTCCAGTTGAGAGATGATAAATATTACATGGTAAATAAATAAATAGATTTGATTTATTTCCTTTCCTTTTCCCTATTAGAGGAAATTCATAACGAATTTAAGAATTATTTTATTACTAGTCCTTGAGAGTATATGATTTTCAATTTAATACAGGACCACATTTGAGGAATTCTCTGTCAAATAGAAATAATTTCGTAGAAATCGACACAGCCAAATTAAACTAACTATGTATACATTTAAAATTTTAATCGACCATGATAATTATAAACCTCTCTTTTCGTGGAAGTCGGTCAAAAAAGAGAGAGATCACTGAATATACTAGTATATATCGGACAATAATCTAATAATTTTATTTTGAAATGCATGTGACAGGTGAAATCTGTTCACTTTGTATATATTCCTAAAAATTGGAAATAGAAAATTGAGAGAAAAAAATCGGGATTAAATAAAAATCTTCTTTTATCAAAAGGATTATTTTTTTGTTTTTGTTCAATCATTTTCATATTAATTAAAATGTCGTTTCTATCAAATGAGAAAGTAAAATTAATTTGTATATCCAGACTAGATCAGCTCTGTTTGCGAAAATAGAATTCACTCTAATGAATTCTTTCATTGATATACAAAAAATATTTTCATACACCCAAGAACTAAATAGGCGACAATTACTCAACATACAGAGGTTCGAGAATTAGCGAACCTACTGCATAAGCCCCCGTCTGATATTATTAAGAAAATACCATTAAGCAATAATGAATTAGAGACGAATCGACGAAATGACCGAGAACTTGGACAGTTCTCTTGTATTATGATTTTTGAAGACTATCGAGTTTTCTTTAAAGCTCGATGGGTTTACTTTACTAAACAATGAACCTTTACTTCTTCTTTACGTTCGATTCATACCATAAAATATGAATTTTGTCAAGAACTAAGTATTAATCGCAAAAAAATTATAGAAACGGATATTAAAGGAAAATCTACATGTGACGTATTGGAACAATATTTTAAAGGATCGTAGGTTTCGTTGCTACGGTTGGTACAACGGGTTGATTTCTTAAAATTTGAAAAAGGTATTAGAAAATGTAGTCGCCGTGCATTGTGTAATTCATTGAAAACATTTGAAAAGAAAAACCTTAGTGATCGGCTTCATTGCTCTCTGCAGTATGTAATTAAATTTGACAAGATCAGAAGCAATGCTATCAATGATAGTTGTTTGGAGAGTAAGTTCATATTATATAACAATGTGTAGGTACGTATGTACTATACTGGAAATTGTATGTTTGTTTCTGTAAAATAAAATACAGTGTATATCCAGTTCGCAAACTGAGATTTTTATCAAATTTAGGGAACGCAGTGTTGGTTTATAGTGAAACCTTCTACAAATTACATTAGGATGTGAAACACCACCAATTCCAACCTAATATAATGTGCATTTTTATCATTCGTTTATATTTATATTCGCAATTAATGGGATGGGTTGTTGTTTAACATTTTCTCTCTATTCCATTTTCCCACACGGTCCCAATAACGACCCTGACGGTTAATTCAAGTTTATAGTTTGTAATATAGTTTGTAATATAATATATTTGTTAATCAAACTTTGAGCAATACACAAATATTGTTAATATCTTTTAACTAAGTATTTTAAAAAGAGTTTAGCAGGGTTTGTATGGGAAATCTGCCCCCGCGGTTTTTCGATTTGCAATTCAAAAATTTTTAATGTCATTTATTTTTTGAAGTAATGAATTTCTTAATTTTTTAAATATTTTTGTAAGTTGTGATTTTTCAGATGACAAATTATTTTCCATATATTCTCTAGCAATCTACCTAAGGCCAGTTGGTTTCCTGATTATAAACGAGTATAGAAGACATTTTGGGACAAAGTTTGGCGGTGGAAACTTTTAAATAACACAGTAAAAAAAAATGATTATAGTTTTATTTCTGTTCTTAAAAATCGGCTTTCCATCTGAGATTCATAATGAAAGGGTTTTTTCATCCCTTTTACTTCTAAGAATTTGAAAAAAAAATCACCATTCAATAATTTTAAATTTACTATTAAAAAAAAATAAAATCGAAAAAAGAGTTTTTTTTTTTTTTTTTTTTAATCACGAAAATCGTTTGAGATAAAGAGCTAAATTTTTTTATTGTCAAATCAATCCCCAAAATGCAAATCGAAAAAAGAGTTGTTTTTTTTTGAAAATCACTAAAATCGTTTGAGATAAAGAGCTAAAAATTATTTTTATTTAATATCAAATCGATCCCCGAAATGCAAATCGAAAAAGCCGCTGGGGCAGATTTCCCATACACACCCGGCTATACTCTTTGTCCTTGTTTTTTAATATATAATATAATATTAGTATACTTTATCTAAGAGGGGTGCCATCGAATCACTTTAAAAAACTGATTTATGCCCTAAAAAGTTGGAAAACTATGAGTTAGATTAGTGATTTTTTTTCTGAAAAGAGGGCAGTTGGCCAAAAAAGGTTCTGAACCTATGATCTAGAACTAAGGTGTAGGAAAACTGTAGCTTTAGAAAATTAGAAATTGTAAGTAGAAATTTCAGCTTATAGGGCACCTCCTCAAACAAACTAAACTTAAGCTGATAATTTCATGAACCTCATCAAAGGATATACCGTTGAATAAATAGGTTATTAAAATACTAATAAATGTGTTATTTTATCATTTCTATTTTTATTTTGAGCCTATAAAGACTTTATTAGTGATTTAAAAATTTGTCAAAAATGATGAAAGTATTTTAGTGAGGTGTTAGATGAAAATTATTGTTGGTGCTCTAAAATAGTTTTATTGACAGATAAAAAATCTAAGGAACCCTTGGTATGGAAGTCCCAGTTCATTTAATCGTATTAGTAATAGTATTATTTAGAATCACAAAACAAATATATTTACCTTATGGAAAGCTTTCCGGAAATTGTCTGATAAAAATGCATATAAAATTGGATTCATGCAAGAGTTCATGTAGGCTAGCACTTGGCTGAAAATTTGAATGGAGAGGAGGCTTGGATCGCGATTATCGAACGCGTGGAGTGATGTGAGAACTAATACAATCTGAAACAAAAAGATTACAAATATTAAATAAAAATATGATAAAACAATAGTTTTTGTTAAATTAATTTGAAAAATTAATTTTTAATAAAGAGGTTGTCCTCTGCTTGATTCAAATAAACATGCATACCTATATAATATAACGAATAACCTTATTACATTACATTTTTGATATTTTGACCATTAATGGCAATCACTACTGAAAATATAGAAGAATTTATTTAAAATCAAAAAGAATAAATTCTGTTCTGATAAACAACTCAACCACCAGAATATCACAGCGACTGTCTTATAAAGAAATATCATTTGATTAGATAATCCAATTCATGAGTATAGAAATGGTCCTAAATGGAAAAGCCTTCAATTTATAATTGATGAAATGAGCATCATATTTGAAAATTATGAATTAATTAATGCAGAGTCCTCATTAGAAATTAATTTCATACATGGACTGTGTTATTCATTAATTCTCTCATCAAATCATAATAATTTGCTTAAAACGGCTGTAATTAATCTATTTAAGGACCATTTTATAAATATTGATAAAATTTAGCTGAATGTTAAAGACTAAGAGTCGAAAAATATTTACCAGATGCGGACATATTCAATTTTAAGATACGTATAATACGTATAACTGATTTAGCTAGTAGTTACAGGTATCCGGCCATATATTATTAGATTATTAAATTTCTGTAATATGGGGTGATATGTTGAATCGGTAAGCAAAAACAAATAAATCGAATTTATTATTTTTTTTTTCACTCAAAGACGACATTTATACTTTCAGATAACATGGTAATTTCTTTAATTGTCGAAACTGGTCTGCGTTGAGTGAATAAAAATTAAATTTATTTATTTATTTGCAACGAAATTTTCTCTGGAGAGAGACGGACTGGTAGAATTTTTAATTGAAAGTAATGGAAGGCAGCCCAGGAGTAGTGAAGAAAGAAAAAATTAACACATACCCAAATAAGGTGTAATTCATTAGAATCCTTCTTCCTTTCCTTTCAAACCGACGTTTCGGAGGATTCTTCCCTCCTTCTTCAGGATTTCAAGGCGTCGAAGAAGGAAACAAATAAAATGCTTCCTTCTTATCTCCACAGCAGTGTTTAAAACTTTTTTCTTCCTTAGCAGAAGCATAGAAAAACAATTTCTTTTCCCTTTCTTCCTCTCTCTCTCTTAATTACAGATAAATCAATTTCTATGCTTCTGCTAAGGAAGAAAAAATTTTAAACACTGCTGTGAAGAGAGGAAGGAAGCATTTTATTTGTTTCCTTCATTGGCCCCTAGAAACCCTGAAGAAGGAGGGAAGCATCCTCCTAAACGTCGGTTTGAAAGGAAAGGAGGAAATATTCCAATAAATTACACCTTATTTGGATATGTGTTAATTTTTTCTTTCCTCACTACCCTGGGCTGCCTTCCATTACTTTCAATTATTTATTTATTTTTTCATTAATAAGTTTACAAAATAATAATACATTAAATACACTGACATATACTTGTGAATAAAAAAAAAAATGTTCATAACCATAACCCCTATGAATTTTTGGTTTCTTGGTTTCTTGCTCCCGTTTCTTCAATCTTCTTCTGGTCCCTCGTCTATCTTCTTGATCTTCTACTTTAGTCTGTCGTCTATTTGTCCCCTTAAACCCATCTACCAATCTTCCATATTCATCCCCAATATACTAGAATATTAGTGTTCGAGTTCGTGGCTGTGATGGAACTCTATTAGATGAAGGAGGAGGTATCTGCCAAAGTTGGATGCGCTGGATTCAATAAATTTTATTCAGGGTGTTTTATTGAACCCAGCGCAAGCCAACTTTGGGTGATACCTCATCATTCATCTTATACACTAGATTATTTATGGAGAAAAGAGATGGGGAGGGTAAAGATGGCAAGTACGACATTAAAACATATTATGAATGGAAAGAATTAAACCGGAAAGGTGGGTGAAAATTCGTTGTAAAGAGATAAAGAGGGTGGTTGAAATGAAAGAGAAACGGTCTGCGAGGGAGGAATGAGAAAAAGATTGGCGACAGTAAGAGAGGAATAATGTCAAATGAGGAAGGGGAAATTTCAAAAAATGAAAAATCTTAATACAGAAAGATTAGGCGAGGGTGGAGAGCTCGATATATTGTCCATATTTTAAAAGACTGAAGACTGATATAATCATCGAAATTTATTGGACAGAGGGTGCACGAGGGAAGAGGCGGACATCAATGCAGGGGGTGTAAAATAGAAAAAGAAAGAACGGTATACATAGAATATTGTGAGAACTTTGGGCGGGGAATAAAAATTAATAATTAATTTTATTTGAAAGTTTTTAATAGGAAAATAATGGAAAGTTTTGATGGGTGACTTTTTTATTTATCAGACAACGTTTCGTCGACTTTGCCGACTTCTTCAGGGCTTCAAATAGTTCACACATTCGTCTAAATTTTCTTGTTATCTTCTAGCTATCTATTTTTAAATTTGAGATTTCTTTATGTAAGGATCAAAAGAAAAAAAATATTCTATTCTGGTTTTAAAAACAGTGTTGCCTCATTCTATATATGTTATTTCTGTTTTATATCTAATGTAATTGTTAATATAAAATGAAAAGAAAGAAAAATTGTTTTTGTGAATGTGCCAAATATTTTTTGAAATTTGTGTTCTGATGGTCTTCACTGGTAACGAAGATAACAAGAAAATTTAGACGAATGTGTGACATGACTATTTGAAGCTCTGAAGAAGTCGGCAAAGTTGACGAAACGTTCCTATTATAAACTTTCAAATTAATACAAATTATGGATGAAAATGATAATAATAATTAATTTAATGTTGCTATGAGGTATATTGAGCCATTCGGAACCTGGTGTAATGCTCAAAATGAAGACAAGAAAGAATTTTATTCTGGATGAATAAATGTAGATGGATTCTCTTGTGTAGATGTTTTATTTTATACAATGAACGCTGATTGAAATTAAATTTTTTTTTGGCTATTTCTTGAAGTGCAGGTGTATTGTGACATGCTTTAATAATATTTTCTATCAAGTCCCTTTTGTTAGTAATTATTTTATCTTTGCAAATTTTTTTTTTTAGAACAGCCCACGAGGGGGTGGGGGGTTATTAAGGGGCAAGGGGGGGTTAATGTAACTTATGTACTAGGGAAATTGGGCTTTATTTTATTACGTTATTGTTAAATTAATCTGCTTCGCTATTTGTTGATGGGGTGGGTGTGTCCCTCAGTGACTGATCCAAGTGGCACGTCCCTGAAATGGAGAATGAAATTTGAGGTGATGAGTGAAGGATGTAGGGAAATGGGTTTCCTGGTACTAATGCTATAAATAATGTTATACAGACCAGCGGTTATAATAGACAATGCTATAGTTTTATTCCTTAGCAGTACAATTAGTTGAGGTGAGGTAGAGAGTGTCGTACACGGCAAACTCGTTTGGGTCCAGCGGGATTATTGATAG